>CM031236.1:176974843-177122534 GCA_018340775.1 Taxus wallichiana var. yunnanensis | reverse complement strand
ATGCAAATTCACCAAGACAAGAAAAAATTAAAATTGCTGGCTTTGTGGAGGATTATATCAATAAGGCTTTGAAAATATTTCAAACGGTGATGTAAACCTGTAGTGTACACATATGGCATTGGGACACACTTGGAAATTGAGCAAATATCGCTTCCTACATCACATGACCAGGAGGCTCTCCAGTTACATACACCAGCTCTATATGCTTCAAAGAGTTAGGGAAGTCTTATGTAAGGGGCATGGTTTCTACTCGCATCATATCAGCATAGGAAGTGGGAGTCATGGGATAGATTTCATGCGCCAATCCAGGTAAAGTAGTATCGAAAGTAGTCCAATGGATTCTCGTGTGCTCGAGAGAGTACATTCTAATATGGGAAGGCAGTGTCATTGAGTGACTTATACTACTTTACGGGCCATGTTTATTCAGTATATGTACTGAGATTCGGGATGGTAGGAGAAGCACCACCGATATGTATTCATATGCGCAGTAGTAAGGTGATTTGAGCAATGAAGCTAGATTTCAAGATTAAGGTATATTTGCACAGCCTTTTCTACTACGGTAGGGCCTTGAAAGTATGTCATGGCAAACTTCATAAAGACTAGCAAAGAGCCGATCTCGGATGATCACGCTCATGGGAAGCATTCGGGAAAGGAGCAAGAGGATCAGAGTATTATTATGCACAGTTGATAGTCAAAGTGCAATTCATTTCTAAAGCAACATTCAGTGGCCTCATTTAAGAACAACAACACATGCCCATTTGAGATATCACTTCATACAATAATTGTTGGGAGGATGGGCAAGTGAGGATCACAGAGAAAATTCATATGAATGAGAACCCCTAGTGGATATGCTAACAAAGAATCTCTTACAAAGGAGTAGTTGGAGCTATACTCCACTTATGTTGGTCTTCGATTTTAAGACTCAAGAGAAGAAACAAAGCGGGAGAGGAACCGAGGATGAGGTCATGCAGGATAGTGCAACAATTTATCTCCAAGTGGGAGATTTTTGAGATTATGGAACTGAATTGCTTCACAAAGGAGCTTATTTACAAATTACATGTTTACACGGTGAACTCAGCATCACTATCTAACCGACGCTTCTGGCACACCTTCCGGCATCGTCGCAGGACAAAGTAGGCATTAGTTGCAGATGCTAACCAACATTGGTTACCTATGAGTGATTGTTTATATTTAAGTCACGAGAATTAGATCTAATCTTTATTATAAAGTTTATCTAATGGTTTTAAATGAATGATAGCTTTAAAAGTTCCTTTAAGTTTGTATAGGCTTATATAAGCTAGGGAAACTAGGTTAGAGGTTAGACTGGGAGAATTGTAAGAAGGAATTCTTAGAGAGAGCTTAGAGAAGCTTGTAAGAGGAAAAGTTTTGTACATCATGTATGGTGTGAAGATTGCAGCATCTTCAATTGTACAACCTTTGGAATAATAAATTGGTTTTTTAGTGGACATGAGCCTACACCTTTGGGTGAACCATGTTATATCTTTTGTATTTTCTTCATTGGTTATTTCGTGTTTATTGCTTGTATGCTTTAATCCAATATATATTTGTACAACCGGTTTGGTATAATGCCAACACTCACGATCGGGGACTTCCTTAATGAGCTCATTATCCTAGATTAGGTAGCCCTTTCAGCCGCATATCAAACTATAGTGCAAGGAGGACGCACTTCCCACTCACCATCTCGAATTCCCACATTGGCACATAGGTGGAGATCCACCATCGTGGAACCACCATTGGTGTGTGGTATTGAAATCAGCTATAGTTTAGTTGCAATCCCACTTGACTAGCTAGGATTGTGCTTGCATGATTGTACTTATTTGAGTATTTTTGTCAAAACCAATGAACAACCTTCACACTAATCCTTCTAATAAACCATACACCTATCATCCATCCATTTTTACCACAACCCTTGACCTCGATTTTGACCACACATCATTTACCATATACTTTTGACCATATTTTATTTTTACCATCACTCACACCTTTCACATCATCCTAATAAATAAAAAATTAAAATAATTATCTTTTCCACCTAATCAATAAATTTATAATAACAAAACTTTGACCACACACCATTTATCTTTCATCCACCTACCACCATCCACTCCTTTAACATCAAATAAAATAATCAAATAAAACAAACCTTTCCACTTAATAATAAACTTCATAATAACCAAAAACTTTGATCATGCACCATTTATCCTTCATTCACCTATCATTATTCACCCTCTTTTACATCACCCATATTAATAAAAATCAAATAAATAATAAACCTTTCCACCCCATCAATAGGGTTAAAAATCACAAAAGGACATTCATAAATATCCCTCCCCATTTCACAAACAAATATTCAGATAATATCCTACACATCCCCATCCTAATCCGCGTAAGTTATCTCATACCACCACATCTAACCTAAACAACCACCCCTTCATCATCATAAACCTCTCTTAATAACGTTTCCTATTGGTATCCCTATACCTACCTAGGTCTAAGAGATCCTAAAATCTATCATATCACGTGTTTCCCTTTCAATCACAATATTTACTACATCTTTACATCTTCACCAAATCTACCCATACAATTTTTGTACCTAAACACCCCATCTAAGATCATTTATTAACACAATTAACCTAATATTTCTAATCGATACCTTGCATATGGATAAAACATCCTTATCACTTATCCTATTCTTCTAATCCCTTACATCAAGGCACATCCAAATCCCTCTACTAATGAGGAAAATCCTTCTTCTATCCCCTTAATACCTTCTCAAATTCTTTTGTCCAAAAACAAGGTTTAATTATTAAGATTATACATCAGACTAATAAAGGATCTTACCCCACATATCTCTTGTCAATTTAGCACATCTTTCATCTCATCCACTCATCTTAATATTACTAGGATCTCATGGCACCTAGGAGAATGCCTACTCAATCCCAATCATGAAATGATGAAGAAAATAGCCACCATGACATAGGACATGACATATTCAATCACAACTATTATGATGCCAATGCAGAAGACAATCACCACCAAGGAGATGATGAAGAAACCATGGTCAACACTAGTAGTGATGAAGATTTTAGCACATATTTCACAAAATAATGATGGTGAGAGATGTTAAATTTTTTCATCCGATAAAAATAAAGATGCTCTCTTACTCCAACTATACCATATGGGAGAAAAAGTTCCTATCGATTATACACATGATCAACTTCACAAGATCCTCTTCCATGATGAAAGTGATTACATTTAGACAATGACCACCATCCCCACATCATCATAATCCAAATAACCATCATGTTGTATATGGACAAGATAGCAAAGAGAACACCATCAATCCACATGTATCAAAAGAATCGTATTGTCACAATTGCAAAAAATGAGTAACCAAGTTTGCTCAATTAGCCTCACAACTTGGCCCATAACCATCAAATGACCATGGATCACAACATTCCTAACAACCCAACTTCAATCCACCACCCACCGGTCCTCAAGAACCCACCTTGGAGAAAGAAATAAATTCTATGAAGGAAACGCTTCAAGGGTTACAACTCGGAAAATAAGGACGACAATACAAGTTTGAGGAACTTTGTCCCTATCCATTTGACTGTGATATCCTATGGGTCCCTTTTCCACCATACTTCAAACCACCTAAATTTAAAAATATAAGGGAAAAGGTGATCCCGTGAGCATGTTAAGGATTTTTATATGTTATGCCAAGAAGTAGCCTATGATGATTCCTACCTATTAAGACTCTTCTCAAGAAGTCTAGGTGGTCCTACTTGAATGGTTCCTTTTCACTTTCCTAAAGGTTCCATCACTACATTCACTGACTTATCTAAAAAAATCATCAAACACTTCTCTTATAATGTGGAACACGATGTCACTATGATTGACCTATAAAACACTAAGAAACACAATGGAGAAATGTTTTCATCCTTTTACATTGATGGTGAACCCTTTCTAGTCACATTCCATGGCTTATCCTGAAAAGTAACTAGTCACCATTTTCATTTTCCAATCTCCATCAAGAGCTAGCCTTCCATCTCCAGTCCATTCCACTAATAATTTGATGACATCATAGAGAAAGGAATGTAAATTGAAAAATCCCTTGTCGTTAAAGGCCTTATTAAGTTGTATTCCAATGATAACTACAATCAATCTAGTCAACCTTCCACATTTGAGAAGCCCCTAAATACATCAATAAGAATAAAAATTCATCGGTGATGGAGTGATGGAAACCAAGCATGTCCAACACATCCACAGATTCGTTGCTATATCCATCCCCAAAGGTCAACCTTGGTCCACCCAAGACTCCAAAATGAAGAACATACACCCTCTTGGTGAGTCTATCGAAGCCATCCTTGAAAATTAATCACTACTAATATGGTGGTTTTCCCCAAGCTCAACCAATTGATGAGTCTCAACCTAAGCCCTCGTGGTTCAAAGAGAACAAGTACTACAAATTTCACAAAATCAAAGGTCATGCTACCCATAGGTGTATGAAACTAAAAAATTATATCCAAGATTTGATTGACCAAGGTGAAATTGAAATTGAGGACAATGCATCTTCCTCCTCCCAAAATAGAAGCTTGGGATCTATCAGAATCCACTTCCTAATCATGGTCAAAGACCCACTTCAAATCAGGGTCAACAGAAGTTTGGAAAAACCTTGAATCATCCACCCACCATTCTAATCACATTAACTACCACCGCATACCATTTTAATATGAATCTCTTGTTGGCCACATCCATCATTCCCCACACCAAGTAGCTACTATAAAATTCAAAGGCCCTTTGCAAAACCCTCAGTGTGTAGTTACCACTCGAAGAAGTCATGTAGTGGTCCAGGAGTCGCTCCATCCTCCTCAAATCTACCACCACAATCTCAATATAATATCATTGAAAACTTGAGAATACCCCCACACAAATATCTATTATGGATATTCTCAAAACATCATCCATACATATCCTCATTGTGTCCTTGAAGAAATTGTGTTCCAAATGATATCGATCCCACACAATTCCAAGCCCTCATCACCCATATTTATCCCCATCCAACACTTCCACTCACCTTCACTCAATAAGACTTACTAATACATGGCCCAACACATAATATGCTCTATACATTGAGGTATATATCGAAGCACACTCACATTAAACATGTATTGTGGACAACGATATGATCTATTAACCTATTTGTACCTTATCTCTCATCCAAAAATTAGGGTACAAAAAAATGGATCTAAGATAAGATATCATTACCATTAAAGAATATGATAATATTGAGTGAAAATGGTGGGAACTTTATATCTACTATCAATGTCAGCCTGTTTGTTCCCCACCCTAGTACATGTTGTGGACATCTAGTTCCCATATAATTTATTGCTTGGTCAACCATGGATTCATGAAATGCATGTCGTACCATCTACATTACATCAATGTCTCAAATTCGAGCATGTCGACATAGAAGTCACCATCCATGGTGACCCTCAACCCTTCCAATATTTAAGCACTCAAGGTGGAAGTTATCGGGAACCATATTGTCCTATCACCAAAACTATACCATCACAATCTCCATCTCCATCATCATCCACAACTTCATATGTTGCTCGATAGTCTTCCATCCACCTCACACAACACTTCATCAGTCATCCGCCCCTCTCTTACCACTCCATCCATATCCACTCCTCTTTACCTACTCCATCGCTCAAGATGAAATCCATAGGGTATGGGGAATATCAAACTTTCAAGCATTGAACAACTACCACTATCACCTAAACAGTGTGGAAGCTGTAAGCCCGACATGTGTCAAAAAAAAGGAAAAAATATTCATTGGGCTCATCCACTTTTATCCATTTTGGGTACCTTTTTGATGAGTACCTCGAGCCATCTGACACCATGGCTCATTGATGACTCTATACCATCCTATTGTTACTCAAACAAAAATATATGATCCCTAAATGGATGATGACTCGCATGGGTTATTCTAGATGAGGACTAGGTCGCAAGAAACAAGGTGTCCTGAACCCCTTACTATTTTCCCCAACCTTTATGGTCGCGGACTAGGGTATCAACCACCTAGTGAAAATATCTTGATGACCTTAGTGACACTTACCAACATAGCTGAGGAGGCCATAGACACCATCGAAACAAGTTCCATCTATAGCCAATATGAAGACCTCACTACCACTAATCTCTTCCATGACACATTTTCTTCTCCATCAACATCACTCTCACTTACCTATAACTTATCCAGTGGGACCAACAATCGGAGCATGTCTCTCTTGATTCATTTCAGAATGATGAATCAATTCTTGAGTTCATGGGAACTCGAGATAATATACCCTTGTGATCATAAGAAAGGTTTCCAAGTATGTTTAAATGTTGATGCCTACTTTGGTGAATAGGATTCTACCTCTCCCTTCAATCCCAATCTAATATCCCTCATCCCAAATCCTCTTTCCATCTTGATGAGAGGATACCCTTCCAATTCCCAGATTCCCAAATCCCAAACAATATCGGCTATGGATCAACTTTCATGGCTCTGAAAATGCTACAGGATGGCTCAACATCATTAATTGAGGAAACCATTGACATTAACATCGGCACAAAAGAAGACCCCAAGATCCTAAAACTAGGGGCATCCTTATCAGTAGAAGAGCAAGCCACCTTTAGCACTCCTAAAGGAATTATCAGACGTATTTGCATGGTCCTATGTGGATATGTCTGTCTTGACCCATCCCTAGTGGTTCATAATCTTTATGGTGCATAAAGATGCAAAGCTAGTGAAAAAAAACTACACAAGATGCATCCCAAAGGTTGTATTGCTTGTCAAAGAAGAGTTATAAAATTTTCTTAATGTCGGTTTCATCGACCCATCGATTATTCTGACTAGATCTCCAATATTGTCCCAAGTAGGCAAAAATAATGGGGGCATTCATATTTGTACATTTCGTGACATCAAAAAGATTTCCCTAAGGATGATTTTCCACTACCAAACATCGACATGATCGTAGATTCTATAGCTAGGCATGAGATGTTGTCTCTCATGGATGGTTTCTCTGGCTATAATCAGATCAAAATTAGTAAAAGAAGATCAACATAAAACAACTTTTACTACACCTTGGGGCACGTTTTACTATCAAGTCATGCCCTTTGGACTCAAAAATGCTAGAGCTACATATCAACGTGTTATGACCGTCATTTTTCATGACATGATGCACAACATTGTTGAGGATTATGTTGATGACATTTGGGAAAATCTAAGACTCATGAGGAACATCCCATGGTTCTTCACCACATCTTTGAAAGACTCCGGGAATACAAGGTTTGGCTCAATCCCAAGAAATGTGTTTTCGGTGTCACATCTAGCAAGCTACTCGGTTTTATTGTCTCACGATGCGGAATCGAAATTGACCAAGAAAAGTTAAACGTTGTGGTTGAAATTCCCCCACCTAAAAATCCAAAACAACTAAGAATCCTACAGGGTAAAATCCAATCCATTAAGAGATTTATAACACATCTCACTGCCAAATGCCATCCATTTCATCATTTACTCAAAAAAGGAATAGAATTTCATTGGAATGAGGAATGTCAGACCTCTTTTGACAAGCTCAAGGAATATCTACTGCATCCTCCAAGTGTTAGTACCTCCTACTCTAGGAATGCCTCTTCTTTATACATCTCAACTACTCAGCATGCCTTGGGAGCTCTCTTGGCGCAACATGATGTCCATAGAAAAGAATATGTCATTTATTATCTAAGTTGAACACTAATTACTTATGAGCTTAATTACACTCCTATGGAAAAATCATGTCTTTCCATTGTTTTTGCCTCTCAAAAGCTACAACATTACATGCTCAACATATATTCAAACTCATAGCCAAGGTAGATCCACTCAAGTACCTGCTCTCTAAATCATCTTTAACAAGGTGCATGGCTAAATGGATCATGCTCTTGAGTGAGTTCAACATCGAATATGTCAATCAAAAGGATATCAAAGGACAAGTACTGGAAATATCAATTAGCAGAAGCTCCAGTTTCTAATTCCACACCATTAAATACATGGTTCCCAGAAAAATCTATATTCATTATTGAAGAATTAGACACATGGACATTATACTTTGATGGATCTTTCACACATCATGACAGCTCAGGAGCATGCATTCCATTTATCACTTCCCAAAGATATTTAATTCCTAAATATTTTCAACTTGACTTTCCTTGCACCAACAATGTAGTTGAATATGAGGATACTCTTGTTGGATTAAAAATGGCCATCCAATGGAACATTAAAAATATCAACGTCTTTGGTGACTCGCAGCTAATAATCAAACATGTAAATGATGAATATTCTACCAAAGATGATAAATTGGTTCCTTACAAGCGTATGGTGGATAGTTTCAAATCCTACTTCAACACATACGATTTGAGCAAGTCCCCCATGTAAGTAACAAGTCAGCATATGCAATGGAAATCATTGGCTCTCTACTGGATATGTCTTCTGATGCCCCCAATTCATATATCTTGGTTAAACAACTCATGGTGTTGGCCTATGATGTCCCTAAATTAGAGATGGTATGTGAGATTTTGGTCCTAACTCCCCATGGTACCATGACATCTACACCTATCTCCACAATCACACCCTTCCACCTTACCTTCCCGTAACCATCGCAAAGCCTTCATCCAACGCGCCTCCCGATTCACCATCCTTGGAGACACCCTTTATCATAGAGGATTTGAAGGAACTTTTTTCGATGCCTTAATTCCCAAGAGGCCAAATTAGCACTTAAAGAAGTTCATGATGGAATTTTGGTGCTCACACTAGTGGTGTGGTAATTGCTAAGAAAATTTTTTACAAAGCTGGCTACACTAGCCCAACATGGAAGAAGATGCATGTTTGTACATCCGCAAATGTGTCCCATGCTAGAAACATGTCGACCTTATCCATGTGCCATCCCAAGCTTGCAACCCATTACTACCCCATGGCCCTTTTCCACCTAGGGTCTCAATCTCATGGGCAAGTTAAATCCCACTTCATCTGATGGTCACAAGTTTATTATTACTGCTACGGAATACTTCACTAAATGGGTCGAATCCATCCTGCTTACCTATGTTACTAGAAAACAAATATCCAAATTCATTCTTAACCATATCATTTACCACTATGGTATTCCATCTGCTCTCATCATGGAAAATGGCAAGTCCTTTAAAAATTGAGAATTCCGTGAACTTTGTGACCAATTCCACATCAAACTCAAATTCTCCACCCCATATTACCCACAAGGCAATGGCCAATCTGAAGCATCTAACAAAATGCTAAAGTGCATCCTTGGAAAAATTGTGAGTCAAGCATGACAAGATTGGCACACACAAATTTATCCTACCTTGTGGGCCTATCACACATCCATCCGCACCCCCACTGGATCCACTCCATACTCCCTCATCTTTGGCACTAAAGCAATCTTGCCTATTGAGATCGAGCTCCCTTCCTTCGCATTTCTCTTAAACACCTCATTGATGATGAGGACTATCATGTCCATCACCTTCAAGAACTAAAAATCTTGGATGAGAAACTCCTTCAAGCCCTGGATTATCTAAAATCTTACTAGAACTACCTCCACGACATTATAGAAAGCACATCAAAGATCATGAATTTGAATTCGGTGACCTAGTCCTCAAATAAAATCAATGTAACACTAATCATACATCATCATAACAACAACCAAATAAAGTGAATAATCACCCATGACATCATCACCATAACATATCATCAAAAAAAAATCACATAACATTATCTCATCAACAACATCATCATCATCATCATAAATAACATCATACACGATCACTATAATAATGACATCACATTGCGATAATCATCACATCTACACTAATAACAACATCAACTCATGACATCAATATCATCAATACAAAATGACAAAATAATACATCATCATAACTCATCATATACCTCATCAACTAAATAAATGATATATCGAGTTGTCATCAATATATATACATCAAAAACAAGACCATGATGGTCATCATCAAATATCAATAAAATGCATATGATGAAATACATCAAACATACGACCATCCTAGTCATCTTCATGGTGTTGAGATGTTAGTATCATCACCGCGCCATCTGGTGGAGGTCAGAACACACTAGCGGTACTCCCTAAGACCGCCGGTTGTCCCGATCTCTGCTTTCGCCTAAGTACACTACATACATATATGCCTCTAGCAATTGATGAGCCACAATACCCTCATAATATCTCATCTCCTGCACTATAGCCTAATACTTCCATAATGATATTGTACCCGGAGGTCGCATATGTCCTTCTCCCTAAGACGTACTAGGGGTAATGTCGGCCTCTGCTCCATGCGAACCACCCTATGTCTCGCTCCCCTTTATTGCTCCATCTTTATGGGCATCACACCGACGGTGATACATATCCCGGATGTCATAAGGCCCAATATCACTCTTGTCTCAAACTCTTCGGTTCATGTTGAGCATATATGAGTCAACTCCCGTATGTAGCGATCATCTTCGTATCCCTCCACTCTATCTCCTGCCCCACCAACACGCCAAACATATCTACTACTCATCTCAAGTCCTCCATCTCTAAAAATCATGTCACCCTCTACTCGTAATCCAACCATCTCCACGGCCCTGTACGAGCCTCTTCCTCCAAGTTGTCAATTTGTGCCTATAAATCGGGCACCGTATGTATCCGACCCCAATGCACCGCTAATCTTGAGACCCCTATGCATGTAATCCATGTCCCAGATGGCCACTTTTGTATCCACTGTGGTGGAATAATTGTCAGTAATGGCCCCAATAAGTATCATCTACCTCCATCACATCCACCTCAGCCTATCTAGACTCTAAATCGTGCATTTTGTATAGGTGTATGAACCATCGGGTTGTTACACTAGAGGACCACCCAATACAATAATAGGTGGAGCTCATTGATCTCCTCCTTCGCATGACCTAGTGCTCTATACACCACTACTTCTCGACCCTACGGTATCCCAGAGTATACATGCCGTGACCATGCAAAAATCTCATCCCACCTAACGTCGTGTTAATCTAGCTAATATAATCCCGCCTACCACTCAACATATCCCTAAACCTGTCCTTGCATCCTCCAAAACTGGTAAAGGTTCCCATGGGACAACATGTAACTATCAAAGATATCCTCGCCACATCTGTTGGAATCACGACACCCTAGTCCTCCAACTCCCGTGCAAGGTCTGTGCGAACACATGACGCACCTCTAGGAATATCGTAAATAATACCAAACTATCACAACATGTGATCTAGCTAATACCTCTCTACCATGTACAGTTTGGCCCCCATCAAGTATAATAGTGTCTAGATCCTCCAAACATGAAGCTTCTCACCCTCCCACGCCTCATATTGTTGGTATGGTCTTCATGTGATATCACCTGGATGTAACTCATCTATATGGTGCATGTGCCTCAGTCCATCTCTCCTAAATGTTCCCTCCTACCCATGTGAAGATACCACCGTATGTTGATGTCTCCTAGCCCCTCGCTGCTTACCGGATACCAAGTGGCCTACACTGCTTGCTATATGGTCATAGCTCCATATTTGTAAAAGGATGTTTGCTCCCATATTGTTACCTCTCTGATAGGCTACCCTATATAAGTCTTGGTACCAATGTGCCAATACTGCAAGAGCCCATAAAAAACACGTCTCTAACTTCCACATAGCGTAGACCACATCTGTAAACCCAATACTAAAATATCGACCTCCACCATCTAGCAATAAAATGTAGCTAATCAAGGACCATAATAACATCAGCACCACTCCATGTACCCCTCTCTGAAATAAATCCCTAAGTCTATCCGCAACCCCCGACAGGTGCATCCTCCACATTTTCAAAAAGCCTCAATTGCACTTTAGACCTACCCTTATGTCATACCACCCACTCCCCCTCCACAGGAAATCGGTATATATAGTAGACATCCTCTAATGTCACCATCATCTCTCCCGTAGGTAGCCAAAAAGTACTTGTCTCAAAGTGCCACCGCTTTGCCAATGTTGTCAATAAGCCTCGATTAGCCTGCATAAATGACATTCCAACTACATGAAGTAGTCCCAGTACATGCAACAATGATGCCTCATCCTCCTCCACCTCCAAGTCAAAACCCCCTAATAAATGCCTCAAGGTAGCTGAACATCAATGCCTAACTTGAATGGTGCCTAAAACCTCTTGCACACATCAAATAGCATATACTAGCCCTCACCCATCATTACCCCACCTTTTAACTTCTATTTTAAAAACCACACCTCAAAATACCCCAATTCCTAACCCTTTGGCATATGTGCCATTTCATCTCCATAGGTGCCACTTTATCTCAAACGTGGTATTTAATACAAAGGCACCATTTTAGAACATAAGCGTCATTCCATAACATGGGCGTCATTTTAAAACATAGGTGCCATTTCTCATCCCACATCGACACATAAGCGTCATCCTTTACTCTCTCAATCACCCCTTAACATAGGCGCATTTACTTCATCCTACAGGCGCCACTATATAACAAAGGCGCCATTTCATAGCCTACCCTCGCCACATAGGTGTCAATCCCTACACTACCCTCCCCAATGACGCATAAGCACTATGATTGATGCATATGCATCATTTATGGCACATTTTCACCAATTTGTATGCATAGGTGCCACTCAATACCCCTAACGCCTAATCTTACCCTAAAACCCTTAAAATTTTCAAAAACACAAAAAAATAAACAATCACAAGGTACTTATCGTTGCTCTGTCGACTCTCGTACCATGGATAAGTCATTACTCGGTCTCGATCAATGCTTAGCAATCCCCTCGTAGGACATGGTGATCTCTTGGAGGCTCTCGTTTTCAACTATGTGCAATGAAATTGACTCCTCCGTGGTCCTAAGTACCCCTTTATACCGCTGTGATGCCCTCAAAACTTCTAGAGCCTGTTCTCCCACCCCATTTTTTTTTTTTTACTCATTTTTCTTCCTAATCTCACCAAATCCTCTCTTCTACCAAAAAATAAAAATCAAAAAATAAACTAAAAAAAAAATTAGTAAAAAATCCAAAAAATTGAAAAAATATTTTTAGAAAAATCAAACCCACTATAACAAATCTAAATAACCACAACTTTATAAAATTCCAATCAACACATCCTCCACCATTTAAAATCGAAATATAAATGCATACAGCTGTATGTTTTTTGTTTGTATGTTTGCTTGCTTATTTGCATTTACATTTTGGCCGATGATATGAGGCCCCTTTTTATTCTTTTTTTTTTGCATACATGGCCGATGATACAAGGCCAATTTTTGGTCCAATTATATGAGGACCATCATAATATAAACATTTATAATGATATGACGATAAGGACATCGGCAATTTTTGTCCACACGATCTTTTTACCCAATGCACCTTGCTCTATGCCACATTAATCACATTGCTAATGATGAGCATAATTGGTACATTATGGACACACCATCTTCTAGCATCATCTTTTAACCCCCATCCTATTCATCGCTCAACTAACTATCCAATCTTCTTATCCCCTTATCCAATCAATACTTCATCAATCAAATCCAAGGCCCATAACTACCATTCTCACCCCTCGGTTGGGGCATCTTTCAATACCCTCTTATCAATCCATAAAATATTCTTATCATCCAAACTTGACCCTCTCATCCAAAAACAATCTCACATGCTAGTCTCATGTTACCAATCCACACCCCTTAATCGGGCATTCTACATCATAAATCATCCAACCTTAACCCCGATTTGGGCATTTTTTCTAACTCCAACCATCCTAAATCTTCTCCCTTTTCATACATCATTGACTAGGCATCCCTTATTCTAAAATTTAATATCTCTTAATTCTTCAAGCTCCTACTCCTATTCCTCTGAATCCTCACTCCTCTAATCCTCTACTCCAAATCTTTTAATACTCCACTCCTCTCATCCTCTAATTTTGTTCTTCGAATCCTCAATCTTATACATCTTATAATCCTCTAAATCCTCCAATATTCTTACTCTCTACCCCTAATCCTCTAACATCCTCAACTTTTCTCATCCTTTACTCTTCACTCATCTGCTAACTTGGGCCTTTCATCTTTTCGAGCGATCATCCAACTCGTTTCCTCTTCACCCGACCTCTCGAGGGGCATCACCCTCACTATCTATCATGTGACACCTCTTTTTCTTTAAATGATCATTGTTACATGCAATCACCTTTCAAAGAGGGGCAAAATATAGACATGTAAAATGTCAACATAGTCATTCAACAAAGAATATATTCATTATACATTATTAATCCCTCCCCATCACTAACTATATAATAATTAATCATGAGATTAATTATTATTATCCCTAAATATCATACCTCAATAATTCTTATTATTCACCCAATAATCCCATCTCATCCTTAATCATATTAATCCATCATTACATCTTATTATCTCATTAACTAATCCCTATTAACTATTTTTTAGGAATTTAAAATTACCACCTACTCTATACCTATCCTACACCTAGCTTCTCCATCTAATCACTCCACTAATCATATAATTTCACCTAATCCAAAACTAACCAATCCTCTAAATCTAGAGGCTTCTATTTCTAGAAGCCTCTCCAATTTTCCCTCTTCCATATTCAAAAATTCAAATATTTCTTCTAATCTCTAGAATTTTCCAATTCTAGATCTTTCTCCATTCTCACCAATTCTCCACCATTGATCTACCATTTACATGGCAAGATCTCAACCCTCCATTCTTCCCTCCTCTACCTATAAATAGGAGTTCCACCCTCCATGGCCACCATCTTATAAATTGCAAGTATATGCTGCCAAAATATCTCCAAGCAAGCTATCAATCATCAAGCATTCCATCAAGCAAAAATCATCATTCAATAAGGGGAGGTGTTGTCCAAATCATCCCACAAATCTGAAGCAATACAACAACTATCTTGAGCACATCCAAAGCAACAAGGGAAGAACATTGGAGCTTGTAGGTAAGTGTAGGTATAACACTCTTCATCCCTTCTCATCTTGCTCAATCAGAGGTAGATAATAGGTGTGTTATAATAGGAGCTAATTTAGCTTAGTTTCGTAGTTTATATTTGCTTACTAACACCACTTTTTTTGTCTACAGTGGAATGTAGCACAAAAGGTGACACAACCTCAATGCAACTAAACATTTATAATTATGTAGGACTTGTGTCACTTTTGTACCACCAACAAAATTCATTAGATAAATTCAAAAAAATAAATGTACAAAATACACACACAGACACATATATGTTTATACATATATATAGACATGTATATATACATATGCATATACATATACATACGTACATACATATGTGTGTGTGTGTGCATGTGTGTGTGCGTGTGTGTGTGCGTATGTATATGTGTGTGTGTGTAGATGTATATATGCATGTATGTATATATGTATACATACATACATGCATGCATGCATATATACATACATACACACACACACACACATATATATATATATAATGTTTTGAAATGTAAAATGAAATTAACATATTTTAAATTATAAGTACGTACACTAAAAATAATATTGAATACCATTTCTATAAAACATAATCAATAATATTTAAATGGACGACATACAAAATAAAATGAAAATAACTTATTTTTAAAATATAAATTAAAATGTTAAAATAGTATATCACACATGTCAAAAAATATATTTATTTTCTAAATTAACATAAGAGGACTAAAATAGCATATTATATAATTTCCAAACATAAAATAATGTTTTAAGTAAGTTAGTCACAAAGATAGTGATATACTCTCAAATATGAGAAAATAATTAATTTATCATGCACAATACAATGAAATAAATCTGAACTACAATTTATGTAAAAGTTATTACTCTGCGAACTAGCTAAATCATCAACTACTTTGTCACCATCATCATGTGTGAACTCATTATCATCGTCATAATCTATGCATTCATTGTTTTATTATGTTCCATTCCATGCAATGATGGGTTTTTGAAGTTGTAATTGAGATCATCGTCATCATCAATACTCTCTCTAAATTTAGGGTCATCAAATAAAACTGACAATTTATTCACAAATAATGACATTATTTAATAATTATAAAATATTTTGAATTCAATTTTTTTTAACTGCCTAATTTTAATAATTGTTTAAGCAATAAATGATGTCTTACCGGCACAAACACACGAGAATGTGCTTATTCGTTGAATGTGGTTGTGTTCCATCTAAGGGCTTTAAGTTGTGCTCACACTTATCTAGTGGTTTTGAAGTCGTACATCTTCTCCTGCATAAATAATATGTATTTATATTTATATAATTAAGGTTTGGATTAATACACATTGTATACTTCATTATTTAAATAAACTTACAAATTTGCAAGGTACCTCAGCTATATTCATTTGTCCCAAACAATGAGTCGTCAACTCTCCCGACTCATTCGACTTGGTGGTATTTTTTATGATGCTTTTAATCCTATATTAATATAAATACAATAAAAATTGTAATTAATGAATATGTCAAAAACATAATTGTTTTCATTATATATCTTTTTTTTAATTAGTATAAGCATGTTTTTGGCTTGTTTAAGCCACTTTTCACATTGTATTTTCCACAAATATGCATTCATGTCTACAATTCTTAACATTTATCACTAAGTAATAATAATTATTTTCCAAAATCTTACCTATGGCCTTCCTAGTCTACTCCAAATGTTTTTAAAGTAATCAATATCTTGTTCTCAACAAGTAACACAAAATCCTCACAACATGAGAATAACCCCACCCAAGCAGAGATTTATAAGGTTTCTTCCAATGCAAGGAAAGTACTTCAAGCAATTACCTTTCTTATTGGGTCAAGTGTTTACACTAAATTTATCCTAAGAAAACTATAAAATATGGTGGGGCTTATCAATATTTAAATGAGTATGAATAAGAAGGAACCAAATTAAGATTGGAGAGCCAACACTTCATTTTTACATAAGCATCCTAAAATGACGATATACCCATATCCCAATGTTCATCACATTTATACAATACATACACTCTTACTCATTAATTTTGACTAAAAACCACTACATTTGAAGCCAACCAAGAAGCCAAAGATATTAAAAACAGATTTTCTAAGAAACATCTTACAATTTCAATAGGGTCACATCCTTTCTATGATCATGACAACTTAAATACTATTTACTTTCCATAATTAATTCAAGTTTTTATTTTTATATATATGAAACTAGTTCCAACAAGTCGTCAACCCAAGTAATTTGATATACATGAAATTCCACCCAAATATGAGAGAGAAAGGCTTGCCCTAGTCACTTTAATAATGGAAATTTAGTCTAAAGATAAGCACGTGTAGTTCCAATAATGTGAAAATTCCTATGAGTATTGAGTCTTGAGTAAAGACACCAATATGAATTGATAAAAGAGTCCTACATATCAAAATTTTCTCCTCATGGCTAGAATATAATTTACCAATCAAGTGTCGGATTAAGGATTATGAATACCCTAGAAAATACTTTGGAGCTAACACCTTTTATAAAAAAATTAAAAATTCTATAGTAGAAAAATTAATTAACCTTAAACAAATATTGGATTACTTGATATTTTATGCCTTCAACATCCAAGAAAAACTTGCTAATGAAAATTTTTGGAGAGTTTTGGGTGCTCTATTAGGGTTTAAGCATTATGCTTGAGTCTGCGGCACCGTATTATTTGTCACACCACCTTTTCGATCAAAGTGGGACATTTATTTAGTTGTTTATTGCTCTTAATTGCATTTTTCACCCTTTGGGTAGTGGCACTTGCCTATTTTAATAGTGTCATCTAGTATTCCTACATCTATTGATGTAGGTTTAGGTGGCAGGAATTCGAATGACCATGCCTCCGATAAAGAAACAAGCTCGCAATTTTTCCCGAAGGTCTACGATGAGGTAAAGACCCTTCTCTGCCTAAGCCTAATGTTGTTTTAGATTTACCTCAATTTGAAAAGACTTTCTCTTAGTTTGAATCTTTTACTCTGGTTGAATCCTCAAACAAGTGGGTTCACAACCACTGGAAAGGTCATGGTGTCAAACTTGAGGGTGTCCAAAACCTTACCAAGGGTTTTTTTTTTCGTTTCTCTAATCCTGAGCACTGCAAGGCCATCGTTAATCATGGCCCCTGGTTTATTAGGAACACTCTAGTGAATTTTTCCCCATGGACGCGTGATTTTCAAGTTTCTAAACATGCTAAGCTTAAGGTTCCCGTCTGGGTGGAATTTCCTAGTTTACGCTTCCCTTATGGAATTTTGTGGAAGACCTGGTCAAACCCATTGGGCACTTCATTTTCCATGAGCCAAATAAGTTTTATGTGTCGCCCTCAGCGTCGGGTTTGTGTGGAAGTGGACCTAGCCAAAGACCTCAAGGAAACCATTAATATCCAAGTAGGTGACACTAGGTTATCTCATCATGTCCTTTATATTAATCTTCCTAATATTTGATTTCATTGCCAATCATGACCATATGATTCAGAATGTCTCGCTAAAGGACTCCTCGGCCTCGCATGCCATTGAAAAGAAAATGTTAACCCTAAGTCATCCTCCTCCTCTCGGGAGGGATGGATACTTGTCACTAACAAGAAAAACCCTAAACCCCAACATTTTGTTTATTAACCCGTTGAGAGGGTCTACCTCAGCTTCGGTTCCTCGTGGCTAATAAGAAATCGGTGGCTCCTCACATTCATTGTTCCTCTTGTGGTGTCCACAATTACACCTACGCCTGTGATTTCACAACCTCTTTCCGAGGTGAACTTTGACATTTCGGCACTAAGTCCATTCGCACGCATTCTCATAGCCCCTCTCTCTAGAGAATGAAGAATATTTCCCGCCAGAGGCGTCCTTTTCAAATAAGTGATTATGTTCCTTTTTCAAAAATCATTGGTTCATCCATTTCTGTGAATAAGTTCACCATTTTGGGGGACCTCGAGGAGGAATTAGGAATGAACCTTGATGTTTCTCAATGATTGTGTTCTCTTGGAATGTTTGTGGGCTTACTGAACCAACCCGTTGTTACACGGTTAGGGACAGTTGTCAAAAGTTTGGTCACATACATGTGCTCTGTCTATAGGAGGTTAAGCTTTCTGGTTTTCTTCTCCATTTTGATGCTCATAGTCTCTATTCGAAGTGTCATTTGTCATCATTCCAATCATGAGCCTAGAAAGGGGGTGTTCTTACTCTTCTCTCTCCTTCTCTACAACATTCTCTTATTTCTTGGGGTTCTGACCCCTCGCACATAGTGTGTGGTCCCTTTTTGATATGCATAATTAGATTTTTGGTATTGCTAATATTTATGCTTCCAATGATGTTGTTGAAAGTGATCTTTACTTTGGCGGTGGCTTGCTGATGAACTCCTGATGCACATTGGATCCTATGTGGGGATTTTAACATGGTGGATTCTTCTGATGATAAAGTGGGGTGTCTTCCTATGCGGTGGTGTGTGGGGGAACATGAAGCATGGTTTTACATGCGTAAAAAACTTGGAATTTTTTATCCTAACCACTATTTTCGACATTTCTTTAATGTTCCCTGGTTTAGCTGGTCAAACCTTCAAAAGGTGATGAGAGTCATCAAACGGCTTAATCATGCCTTCCTTCCGGATCAACGGGTGTTTTCTTTCTCCTCCAATTCCAGCAAGCTGCTTTTTATTGGGAAAGGACTCTGCTCTCGATTATTTGCCTATTTTTTTAAATTGTGTGGTATATGGCTCCTTTCAAACCCCAAAAATCTCAATTCTACCTTAGCGTGTTATTCACCTGTAGTATAAGAGAACCGTGGATCACATCATGCGCATTTGGAACATGGATGAGCACCCATCTGGTTCAAACAGTGGATTATTTGGTGGCAGGATGCCATTAGCAGAGTTACGTCCTTTCTCCATATGTTTGGGAAACATGTTGTGTTATTCAGAAGAGGGTGCATAAGGCCTCTTCCCTGGTAATATGTCAGAAGTTCCAGAGCCCTTGATCGCTCACCCTTCAATACCCACCTTCAGACTGAGGTGGTGGGCAATGGCATCACAAACTCAGGATGGAAGAATTTTATTAGGCCCACGAAGCACAAATTAGAGCTCGGTTGCATTGGCTCAAGATCAGTGATCGAGTTACCAAATAATTTTTGATTTTCTTCATCCTCGTCATGCCTCCTCTAGCTCAACTGGGAAATCAAGGGTACTATCGATCGTATCACCGACCTCTCAAATGTCCTGCAAAGCTTTTACGGCAACACTACCATGGTGTATTTGTTGTGCAACCTTACACTCCAAAGAGGGATGTCGCTTTGTTATAGTGTTTCAAGAAGTTCCTTGCAATATTTTTGAGACTCAGAGAATTTATTGTGACCATCTATTTTTTGTCGATGACCTTAAGGAATTTGTCATGCAAATGAAAATTGACAAAGCTCCTAGTATTAATGGCTTTCCATGCGAGTTTTATCAAGTGTTATGGGATATTGTTGGTCTTGACCTTCATCATGTGTATTGAAGCTATGGCCAACAATTCTCTTGGGGCTTTGATAAATCAAGGCAATATCAAGTTTATCCCCAAGGCTGGAGATCCTGAACTCATCACCAATTGGAGGTCAATTACTCTATTGAACATTTCATACAAGATCATTTCCAAAGCCTTAGCCCTCGAATCCGTAATCTTTTGCCTCTTATTGTGTGAAGTGAACAAATTGGTTTCATCAAGAGCAGATTCATTCTAGATAACATCATTGTCGTTTGGGAAGGCATGGAGAGGCCTGATTATCTGATCAAAAGGCTCTCTTCATCAAAATTGATTTTGAAAAAGCTTATGATATGATTGAATGGCCTTTTATTATTGTTATACTACAAGCTCTTGGTTTTGGTCCCGAGGTTCATCAGTTTGTCAATATGCTCTTCCAAGATGATAATGTCAAGCTTACCATTAATGGAGTCCACTTTGACATGTTTGAGTTACACAAGTCCATTGATAAGGTTTTCCCTAGCTCCTGTGCTTTATGTGCTTTTCTGCGGAGGGTTCAGTTATCTTCTTGCCAAGTTTGCTTTGCAAGGGTTAGTTAAGGGCATTTCTCTTCCTAATTCTGATTTGTAGCTTATTAATGGCCACTTTGTTGATGACTCCTTATAAACGTTGTCTGAGAATGAAGAGTCTATTACCTACAACTTGCAGTGTCTAGATATTTTTTCTTAGCTTCAAGCTCTTTCATTTAATAGAAAAAAGACTCAATGCTACAAACAGTCTATGGATCATATGCCTCCATGGCTGGAAGATTATGCTTGGCAGTGGATTCAACCAGGGGTTCAATTCAAGTTTCTAGGCATTCCTTTTGCTTTCTAGGCTACTCCTGCTACTTTTTGGTCTTATGTTATCCATGAGTTGAGAAAAAATTGCTTATTGGATTACCAAGCCCCTCTCTCTTGCTGGAAAGTTTCATATTTTCTCTAAGGTGCTCATTGCTACTCATGTTTACTATTCTTCATGTTGGGCGCCCTCTAAGGTTGCTTCTTATGCTAAGTTGGAAAAGTTTCTTAGAGATTTCTTATGGGATAACACTCATGGTCACAAAGGCTTCCACATAGTGGCTTGGGACATCTTTTGCTCTCCTAAAGAGGTGGGTGGCTTAGGACTCATTGACATTGAAATTCGTAAGGCATTGCTCTTAGTGTCAAGTGGATTATCAGGGGTTTAGAAGGTTACGAGGCCTGGAAAATCTTTCTTTGTCATTGCATCTGTCAAGGAGCTCCTTTTGGCAAACAATCTTGGAAAAACTTGGGTCTGCAAAGCATGTTGCTCTCCCCTGTTCCAGTCAAAATTAGAGGAATGTTTTTTATGAAGAGTATCTGGAAGGCATGGGAACTGGTCAAACCCCCACTTGAGCTGGGTGGGGGATGGTTTCAGGATTGACCGGGTTTCCATCAATTCACACTCTTTATGGTGGTCTCTTGTTGTTAATTTTCACAATGTTCCCTTTTCTATTATCCATGGATTAAAAGCTTTCACTATTTAAGCAAGGAATAAAATTGCTTAGGGATATTTTCTGTAAATCCAATCGTTCTTGGAAACCTTGGGTCCTTCTCAAAGCATAATTTAACCTCAACAATGGAGATAAAGAATCTATTCAAGAAATTCAGAATGCCATACCTGAGGAGATGCTTCACAAAATTGGAGTTTCCCACTCCAGCTCAATAGTGGCGTGATTAGCACTGGCCCAATACAACTCCCTTTAGTGGACAAACCCGAGCTTGGTTACCAACTTCTTGCGCCTTCCCACATTCCTTTTGATAAATTAAACAAGACCTAGCATCATAACTTCCCACATAGGGTATGGAAGCTCAAATTCAATAAAATTTGGAAAGCTTTCATAGAGTCGAAGAAGGCTCATTTTCATTGGTGCATTCTTTATTAGGGCTTGTTGATTGGCAAACCTCTTCAACATCTTGGGGTTTCTAATCCTTTGTTTCATTCGTGTCATGGACCTGAGTCCCTTATGCATTTGTTCTGGTTTTTCCCACTTTCTCGGTCCGCCTTGAACCCTTCACTGGAAAATTGTCTTACTGGGGGCTCACCTTGCTTCTGTAAAATTCCAAAAATTTGGCAAATCTTTATGCAGAAATTCTTTTTGAAATTTGGAAGATTAGAAAGGACTCTATTTTTAATCAAACCTTGATTAGCCTCGGGAGTTTTTCTGTATGTTAAAACTGGAATTATTTCTCACGTGTTGCTTTAGATCCAGGTCCACAAGTGAGAAAGTCCACTTGGAGGTAAAACACATCCATGATCTTCTCGCCCACTGGGGTAGCGCCTCATGCTGCAGCTGTCGGTAGGGTTTCGTCTCTATCGTGTCGTCTTTCTCTATCGTGGTGATCGTCCCACCCCCTCGGCCTCGGTCTCGTGGCCAAGGTGTTCGTCAATGACAATGTGCTCAAGCTTGGTGTAGTTCCTCCTCCTGGCGACAGCCGGTGGCATTTTCCAGCCGGCTCGGTGGCGATGGCTAAGGGGTTCTCCCGATCCCAAGATGGAAAGGGCTCTAGCTAGGAGCCTGTAATATCCCCTTCCCATTCGAAGACCTTTGGCCTATTTTGTCAACCCGACGGCCAAAGGAAAATATAAGGGTGTCTTAAGTTATATTTAATTATTATAAAGTGCCATTAATAAAAGAAAAAATATATAGAGCACTTATAATAATTTATATGACTTAATAATTATTAAATCAAGGATGGAAAAGGCCCAAATATAAATTGTTATCCATCCTAGGTGAAAAGGTGACTTGCCTTAGAAGGGGGAATGGGAACATAGAAAGGATAAATGCCCATTTTACTATGTATTTCCCCTAGAAAAATGCGACTTGCATTAGGAGGGAAAAAGTTGTTGGAAAAAGCATTTAATATGGGAAAATATTAAATGCTTGCATAGGGAAAATCCTTGGGAACTAATTGGATATTGTAGAGGTTGTTTTGGGTCTCTTCTTCCTTTATAAGGAGAAGTCGACTTGAAGGGAAAGATATTCCATACCATTTGATATTTTCTAATTTGTGTCTTAAGCTTGTAGCTTATGCATATTCTTTCATGTGCAACTGTTGTTTGCAAATATCCAGCTTGTGGAGTAAGATCCCATGGGAACCCTAGCTTCGGTGGTGAGAGATCCATCCCTAGCTAGCAGGGCATTCTTCGGTAGTGAGAGATCTACCCTAGCTTGTCAATTTTGGAGCTGAATTGATGCCCTAAATGTGTTGGGCGACCTACTTTTTAGGGAAAAATTAGGGTTTCGTGTTTGTTGTGCGAAAACTATTTTTGGAATATTATTCTTCATATTTTTGTGGCCCAAGATCCAAAGTTTCAGCTCATTTGGACTTCTCTAGCAAAAGATATTAATTTTAGAAGTTTTCAGCTGTTTAGGGCACGCTGTAAATTTCTGGCAGCATTTTGTTATTTGAAAAATTCCAAAACAATTCTATAATATCTGTTATTGTATTAGCAAGCTCTATTTAAAATTTCAAGAGATTTGAGCAAGTATTTTGGAGTTATCCATTATTTTTCTGTCACGCCCTAGATTTAATTTTTCTGCAAAAATCAATTTCTGTTGGATGCAATTTGTCTCGTATTTTGCATATTTAAAGTTGGGATTGCCTAAAATCCATTTAGGGGTAAAATAATGTCCATTGGGGACATTACAAAATGTGCTCCTCCCTCTGGGTCACAACAATGGAAGTGGCTTCATGTGGCCTTCCTCTTCTCATGCAAAATGTTTGGCAAGGTGCCCCGATAAATTTCCTCACTTGGCTCTTGCATTTTCGTAACTAGACACGATGCTCTGGTCACTCGCGATCGGGGTGATGGGTGGGATCCTACATCATCTTCTCCTGACCCCCTCGTAATAGGTGAGGTGTTACGCAGTTATGCTTCCACCTCCTCCTCCATTTTATGTTCATGGTTGCTTAATTAGCCAAATGGCTTGTGACATTTGTGACTTGATTCTTTGGTCATCTATTTTTTTGATCTCGTGGCAAGGTGTGCCTGGTGTGGTGTATTTTTGGGTGTGACTTCTCCACCCAATTTTTTGATTGGAAACCCTATGTACTTTTCTTGATCATATCAATATAAAAATGTGTTTCAATCAGTTTAAAACTTGCTAATATATTTATTCAGAACTATCATTGCCTTAATTACTTGGCTAATTCTCTAACATATAGGATCATAATCCTACTTTACTCGATATCTTTCCCAACTATTTTTCTCAAGTTTAGTCACATATGCACCTTTCTTGATCTCTCCTCACAAAATGACATCAAGACTTCCAAACAATAAAAATATTAAAAATATGAACATATGAATTAAATTTAATAAAAAGGCACATGCCTAAGTTTGAGGCTAGCTAAATATCATAATATTAATATCTATTTAAAATTATTTTTATTTTCAACAAAGATAATCAAATTAGTATGTAAGGGTAGTCACTAATCTATGCTCTTACTAGCATATATAGTTAATAAATTGATTTACTCTGGTCATAAAAACCATGATAAAATAAAATAAATTGATGCCCCCTAAATGTTGCGCGCCTAAATAATTGCTTCCAACCCCGGGACTTAATCCCCCTATTACCAATACCACTATTGTCTCAATATGTATCAATAAATGTTCATCAGTACCTATCTAAGAATAAAATGGTAGTAAGATTTACATGCAACATCTATTAATCATTCATATTAGAATATATTAAGATAAAATAATAACAAGAAGCCCATAAATTCACAGCCATATGTGCGACCCCCTTCTCCCCTATGAGAAGAAAATAAAACATACAAGGCTTCCATCAACTCAAGATATAGCAAGGTGTTGAATATCCTTAAATCAATTCATTCCATGCATTTGTATGTAATTAATGAAAGTATTAAAAATATGCAACCCTCTTACACACACTCACCTAGACATGTTTGAAACTATCACCCTCCCAATGTTCACCTCTATTAATTCATACATACAAGCTTCTACAAATTATTTGCATACACTTAATTTCAAACAATAAGAGACCCTTATTCACGCATAGACTAAACATATATGAGTTGGAAATCCCTTTTCTAGTTGTATATTAACACAATAATCCATTTTAAATGTGAAATCCTAAATTCACTATCGCATTCCCTACTTCTTATATTTACACACACTTTTAAAAAGGTAAAGTTTCTTTAACAAATCAATCTCACATACCGAAACATTTTTGATCAAACATTTTCTTGTATTTTGTAACACACACAATCATAACAAGAAAACCTTCATATGGTTGGAAACAACAATTTATATTACCTTTTAATGGCAGTTATGAGAATTTATATCTCTATTATTTTTTAAACACATATGTTAGAAGAATCTATAACCCATAAATAGCCACATCGAAGAACTTTGAGTCATAAACTCATATACATTTCAGCAAACACTTTACTCACATTCTTAACACACACAATCAAACCATTAAACCTCTATATGGCTGGAAAAAATAATTTGTATAAACATTACCTTTTTGAATAATAAAGGATCATTATAATTTGTATAAACATTACCTTTTTGAATGGCAAAGAATCAGTTTTTATATCCATGAAGTTTATGTTCGTACATGCATTCCAAAAAATCTACAATCCATAATCAGCCACATCAAAGAATTTGTATTCACAAACTCATAATATTTTTTTCACAAAGCAATCTCGCATAGTCTAGACATTTTGTCAAACACTTTGCTTCTATTCTTTAACACATGGAATCAATCCAAGGAAACCTTCATATAACTGGAAATAAAACTTACACTACTTTTTTGAATGGTAAAGGATTATTTCAACTCTATGAAGTTTATTACAAACAGACAATAGAAAATTCTATGAAATTTATTACAAACAGACATTAGAAAATCTACAGCCCATAATTAACCACATGAAAGAGTTTCCACTCACAAACTCATAAAATTCCTTTCACAAAGCAATCTCACATAGTCTCAAAAGTCAAACATTTTGCTTGCCTTCTTTAACACAATCAAACCAGAGAAACCATCATGTGAATGAAAATTATAGTTTACGCTACTTTTTGTGATAGTAAATGATCATTTTCAACTCTATTATAAATCAATGACGTATGCAAAATAAAAGGAGGTACCCAATCCTGAGTATCTATTCATAAAATAAAACTAAAAACTCAAAACATCTACAAGGATTTTTTCCTCTAAAATGCATAGAAAAATATCAGATTACATGGAATACATTGCATGATAAAGAAGATCATCATGGGGAGCAATGCACATTTAAACCCGTGACTGTAGCACCCTCAGCTGCTACCACACCCTCCTCAGTTGTTTTCCATGCATTTATATTCTAGATCGAGTATACATACCCTATTTGCTGCTCCCGTTCCGGCGTAGGTTTTCAAGCATCCTTAAAATAGAATAGACATGAATCTCAAGGACTATTTGTTGTGTTTTATGTTTTTATTACAACGTGCATATAAAAATGAGGCGGATGGGGATTTAGATTTACCTAAGTAAATGTTCTTTGTCCAAAATAAATTTGCCCTGCAAGTGAATTTACAACAAGTATTTGTAACACTCCAGAATTTGATAACCCAAATGTAATAGTAAAACTGGAAAAAGGGTGGGGGGTTGTTATATGACACAACACTTACTACATCTTTTACATATGCATTAATCCAGCTATTAATTTATGGCCAAGACAATTTTCTTTTGTATACATCACATTTGATTACTTCATAAGTATTACGTTTGTGAAGCATGGTTTAAGTCATTATGTCACACAATAACACATTACAAAAAGGTTTATATCATTTCGTGGGTTAGATTGTGTGTTAGTTTCCATAATTTTATCTCATTATAGTTTTTCAAATCAAAAGTTAGTTTTAAATCATAATGCAAAGATTAGGTCCAAGTGTGTAACATTCGACATGACCATAGAAAACGTGCATACCATTCGCTAAGAAAAGTGAGGTGCTCATGAATAAGTAGCCTTAACCCAAAGTAATTTTCAAGCCACCATTCTTCCACATATTCTAGAACACACGCGGTCCCACTATATAGAAGGAGAGGAGTATAACTTGGAACACCACTCAGGAAGGAGAGGTCCCATGCACCTCTTACCAAGGTGTTTTGTAAGTACATTAAGTAGGTTCAACACAATTTATCCTTCTCTTCATTTTGTAATGTGGAGATGCTCTTGGCACAAGAGTCTAACTTCATGAAATGACACAACTTTTCATACTACACCAATCAAAACCCATCCATGAATAGGGTGTTAACTTGCAACCAAAATTAGCACGAAGAAACAATACTAACTCGAGGTACAACGCTCTCATTCAAGACCATCCTAGGAAGATGAACATGGGTTATTAAGGAGATCACTTATAGAACCATTGTGATTCCTATGAAAGACAAAATTAGCGTAAGAAACAATACTAACTGGAATGGTACAACGCTCTCATTCAAGACTATCCCGCGAACATGGGTTATTAAGGAGATCACTTATAGAACCAGTGATTCCTATGAAATTCATTCCTCGAAAAAAGCTAAGCTTGACTCAATTTATCTTTCACGCATTACTCTAAACCCTCCAATGGCACAATAAAAGAATCATAGTTCCGATTGATTAATATATAAACAAGGTATGTGTTTCTTGATAGGGTGAGACTACATTGTTGTGTTCGGGATAATTGGATGTGAGTTATTCCATAAATTGTTGTTGGAGACTAACTCCTACTTAGGATTCATAAAAGTACCCTCTCTCCTTATTTCTTCTAAAAAATCATCTCACGATAAGGTTGCAACATAATGATATTTACCTCGTTCTATCCCTTCCTAATGGGAATGAAATTAAAAGGGCTTGAAATCTTGCATTAATTTCCATATGTAACAAGCACATCTTATCAACTCTCATGATTTTACTTACATTCAAAAAGGGTAACCATCTACATTTTAGTAAAAGTGTTCCACCATATTTTCATTTGTTACCATAAAAATTCAATAGATACCATTAGAAGTTGTTACATCTTTCCCTAGGATAATCATGGAGATTCCATCATTTCTTTACTTCTAGTTCACTTCAAATGAGCACAATACCACTTAGTCATTACGCTAAAAGTGTTTAAGTACACCTAATCACCTACTTTTTAGTTTATATAAGATATGAGAGAAGATTGGTTTCGCTTGATTATCATGATAAATAAATGGATTTTGTAAAACAATAAACAATAATCATGCAACGGCTTACTTTTGTCTCTTTTGGATAACTAATTTTTCCTAGAACGTAATCAAGGAAGTTCATTTCACACATTCTAATAGGCATAAGCCTCCCTAAATGTGACATAAGCAAACTCCTTAAGATGGAGCAAAACTCGAGAAAAATGACTATTTGTCACTACGTTCAAAAATCCAATATTTCTCATTAATTTCTTTAATCATAGAAAGATTCGTCTCGGCTTTTGTGCATTACATACAACCATTATTTTCAAAGCATACAAGTGTGTCCCACTTTGTGGCCATAAATATTTTAAAATCGACTAGTAAATAAATAATTAAAAATACTATAAATATTTAAAAAATCAGATAAATTTACGGATGCCCCGCACCTTGGTATTTATAGCCTCTTAAAAATGCATGTTTGGTCATTTTATATGTGTTTGGTCATGTTTTGGTTGTTAGACATAGTTTCTTTGAAAGTACAAAACTACAAAAAAAGTGGGACACAGTTATATGCTACACTATTAAAGTTGGTTGTTAGGAGCAATGTTTATTTCAAAGTTTAGCTTCAAACATAAATCTTCCTTTTTCTATGTTACACTATTAAAGTTTACACAACATGCCAATAAATCAAGATATTATTCCTTTACCAAATTTCAATGTTATCCTTCTTTCCTTGTTTCCATTTATCATGGTATTTTACTACAATCCTATAAATCTTATCATTTATTCTCGATGACTATCTATATTCTTTTAGATCTCGCATTATTAATCATTCAAGAATATTAGTTAGTTATTTAACAAACACCATACCATTGTTATCATTTCCTCACAACAAGAAAAGTAGTTATTGCTTGAATTAATACAAGGATATTTCCATGAAACACCGACTAGATAAAGCCTAAATTTCCATGGCAACTACATACATTTCAAAATAGCATGCACATTTGTAGAAACAATATGATAATTCTACTATATTCTTTTTGTCTCGGATACATGCAATCAAATGCATGGTCAGCCCAAATAGTTGGCATGCCAATCTCCTACGGTCTAACAAATTTCACGTAGGCATTTTTTCATTTAGAATGATAAAAAATCTTAAATGCAATTGGAGAGGGTAATAAATGCATATTCAGTTTAAATGCATTTTTAACTTTAGAGAGAGATAGAGAGAGAGAGAGAAAATGCCATATTTCCCCAAGAAAATTTCTCAAAACAAGTCACAAAATTAGGTTTTATATAGTCAATTGATAGTGTCTAAAAGTTTCCACTAGTTATTAGGCTTAAAGGAGGTCCCACGACAATTTTTCCATTATTGTTGCAAGTTTACGAAAAATGACCAATTTAGCTCAAATGGCTATGAAACCAAGTTCAAAAACCAATTCTTGAGACTTAATCACACAATGTGTCAATTCTCATATACTCTCCTATCTACAAGGAAATCCTTAAAGTTGACGAAATTCATTTATGATGACTAGGATCAAACTATGACCGCCTTTTTGAGTTATTTATCGTAATTGTGCGGTTTGTCCTTCACGCCAAACGATGAAAGGCCTATAAAACCCCATTGAAAAAATACTTCCCAGTGTGGTTTTCTCAAAATTAACATTTATTATGATTGTCATGGTGAAATTATAGAGGTATGCGGTGACCAAATTCATTTTCTCAACACATGTATCCAAACCGTGAGCAAAATCAAAAACCCATTTCCAACTTTTGCAATTGTCCAAAGCTACGAAATGGTCAACTAGGCTCTTAGACGTGTGACGCTAAATGATCAAATGACCAATTAAGGTTATTTTTTCTCATCTATTTTTACTCTTCCTTTACACTCATGCACACGAGATTATGGTAACTATGTGCACAAGTTTCCTCTACCCTTCGCACTAGCCTATCAAGTTTGATGTGGATCCAGCTGCAAGAGGTCAAAATACCTTCAAAACACACACAAACTATTTACAAAATAACCAAAAGCTTCAAAATATTTTTCTTCTCATTCTGGAATCCACACTAATATTTTACATCATTACAATCTTCCTTTTATTTCACATTAGCTCTAAAATCCTAAAATGCCAAAAAAAAACCCTAAAATGCCAAAAATCACCTACTAGTAAAACACCTCGGATGGGCCCCAAATTTTGCATGCCAAATATTCCTTCATAAATGAAGGCTCACGCCAAATTTTGGCTTATTCTATAAAGCATAACAAAAGTTATTAAAACTCTAAGTTCTAGACAAAAGCAAAAAAAATGTTCAAGCCAATTTTAGACCACTAAACGAAGGAATCTGGGCCCGAAAATATGCCAAAAGGGGAAGCAACCTTCACTAGAAATTTGGTCAAATTATATTACTAATCAATATTTACCACCCTAGAAAATTTCAAGACGATCCCAATGGATCAAAAGTTATGACCTTCACAAGTTATGTTCCCGCATTAACGTAGAAGTGTGGTCTAGTGGAACACTCACCCAAAGCGTGGAAGGTTTCTAGGTCCCATCAAGGTTATCAAGGTTGAAGTAGATTTCTTATTGAGTAAATATACTTGAGAGAATAAGTACTTTAACATAAATAAACATCAAAGTCGATTATTGACCAAGCTACATACTACTCATACATTAATTAATAGTTGCACAATTACAAACTCAAACCATCTAGTAATAGTATCAAATGATACAAATATTTTCCTCAACGATCCCTCTCATACCGTCACACAACTCTTTTACATTAAATTCCTCATGAGTATTTATACTAGTGGGGACTTACCCTTCACTAATCTTTCAAAAGCTAATAATAGCCTTTGAGTTTCAACTTCAGTTTAACTAGTACATTTAGGTAGTGGCTAAAGATAGCCACTTGCCTCCTTACCCCTGTTATACATGGTGACATTCCTAGAAGATTATTGCTCATCCTCATCCAATTTCTAATATTATTCAATCTTTTAGCTCCATGTAAGTGATCCAACCTGTAACTTGAAGTCTATATTTGCACTCATGTTTACCTCTATCCTTCTTTTCCCTCCATGTCTTTATCCGAACTTTTCCTTTTGTGTTCTCTCGTCTTTTCGATGTTTCCATTTCCTTGCATGTCCTTTAGTTCCTTTATTGTGCATTTTTCCCTTATCCTTCTTTCTTGCATGCGTACTCCTCTTGGTCACACACTTTCCTCTTTTTCTACTACGCACATCCTCCCAAAAGTTATGTGTGTCCCTTTCAAGAAAAGTGGATAATGAATAAATAATGTTTAGTCCCATAAGGAATTAAAGAATAAATAAAAAAAAACTATGCGCCAACATCACCCCATACTAAATTTGTTGTCTTTCCTCAGGAAACATTTATTGGATAGCTTCAAATAACTATGGCACCTCGATGCGTAACAATTCTTCACATGCCTTATAATTATTAATTGCCTCATGAATAAGTTGGTCTAATTTGTCCAACTATGTGACTAGTTGACTAAAAAACTATAGCACATTTCATTCTTTTTGTTCACTATTGTTCGCATAGTGTCAAATTTTGGCTTAAATCCGCGCGTATGGTCCCTAGCTCTGTTCCTTCCTTATCAATGATTCTCCTTTGTTCTATCAACCACTTCTTTACCCTCTCTTTTCTTTCCATGACCTCTTCGCTAACCTTTTCAATTATTCCATTAGTTTGTTCCTAGTAGTCTTTTCCAAAGAGTCATCTTCTAGCTGAGCTTCTATGGTTGCTAGTTTTTTGGCCATTTCTTTTACGCACACATTGATTATTCTTAGTTGCGTATAAAGCCCCTTAAATAAATTTTCAGCTTTTCAACTTTGGCTTCTAATCGCCTCGCAATATTCTAATATGCCTCAAGTTTCTTGGTGCAAATGACTCGATATTTCACTTTCACCCTTCTCATTATGCTCTTTTCTTTTCTTTTTCAATATGTTTGAATAATAGATTTATGATTTGTTCTAACTCATCAATGTTTTCTCATGCAATGAGTGGGTTATCTTGTGTAATCTTGGGGTGAGTATTTACTATTTGATCCCCAATGCTTTGAATTTAGAATCCAATCACTCGTACTTCTCCTTGAGGCCATTTTTTTCATGGTGAAGCTCACATAACTTACTCGTTGTTTCTCCGAGATCTTCCTCTATCTTTTACGACTGGACCCTATATATTCAAGCATCATTGTTGTTTTTTAGGTTTTGTTAGAATAACTCCCGGCAATTTTTTAGAAATGCTTCCCCTGCTTGAGTTTTTCGACATATTATAAGTCGTAGCAAGGAGCACAAGATCCCCTCCCTTTGTAGGAACATTGTGTATCCTTTCTCTCACTAGCTTGATGAGTGGTTCCTCTATACAAGCATCTAAAGAAAATCACAAGGCCTTTTTCGAGAATTCGGTAGATAAGGTGTTCTTGAGTAAATCCCATTGGAATAATTATTTAATGTTCTTCCCCTCTAATATTCCACACACATTGACCTTTTTTCCAAGTTTGGGTAGATTTGGGGGTCCACCTCTTCACCATTTATCCCGACCTCCGAATCATATATTGGACTTTTACCTATACTCGATTGCAGCTTGTTCTACTTATTCATCACCTTTGTTGCCACTTTTTCCCTTATGAATCCCCTCCAGTTATTTCACTTTGTTTGGTATCCTCGATTTATATTCAAAATCAATCACCTTTAGAGGGTACCTATGAACAAATTTTGTGTGTGCTTCGTATCTATTTTCTCCAAATTTTCACTTGGCCCACCTTCAATGCTAGCTTGAATTGGAGAGTGTTGCACTAGACCTTTGACATTGATCCCATCATGTTTCTTTGGTGATGTCATTTTTTTGCTAGGGTATATTATGGTTTTCGTGCCACTAGGCTTCTCTAAAATTCATATTTCCTTCTAGCCTCTTGCATTGAGATAGGATCTTGCCTCAAGTTCAATTTCCTCTTCTTCTTGGGTTGGCATGTTTGTGTGCGGGCACTCTCTTTTTCTTGTTGTACCCTTTGAGAACATTATACTTTCTCTCATGCACTTCATCATTCACACTTAGGTATAACTATCTCCTCATCCAATTCTTCTTGCTTTTCTTGATCTTCTTCATTGGCTTCTTTTTCTTTGGACATAGATAGAAGAAGAGTTTATGCACATCATTCTTCACCACAATAGTCTCCCACCTAGTAAGTTGATAAATATTTATCACCTGCCTCTCCTCATGGGAATCTTGATCAGGGTGTTTTTAGTTTACACGCAATGTATGATTATCCTCATTAATGTTTTGTGTGTCAATCTCAAGTATCTTGGCCTCCTGATCCGGTGGACAATTCACCCAAAATAATCAGTTGTGAAAGTATAGGGAATTTTGGCCCACGTGGACCAAGTCTCATCAATCCTTTTAAACCTTTCTGCTAAATAATTCATTGTGACATCAAACTCTATCTCTCCAGCCAACTCCTTTCGCAATTTTCACAGAATTCTCCAATCTTTCTCAAATGCATTGCACATATGTCTCAACCAATTTGTAAATTACACCTTGTATGCATTGTTGAGCGTTGTGGGCACCATGAATTATTTATACATGATAGAAAGAGAAGGATCCTCTAATGGGTATGTCTGTGTTGGTTCCCAGTCTCCTTCTGGCGTGCTAATTTCATTAAATACTATCAACAACAAGATCACACCGCAACAAAATTTGATTCTTTGTTTCTCTTGCATTAATGTTGTGTCTTCAGATTTGCTCTGCACGATGAATTGGGAAAAATTATATACCATTCCTTGCGTTATTTTATGCATGATGTATAAGAATCTCTTGTTCACTTTAGTCCACATTTCTGCCCTTTCCAATTTAGAGGCAATTTGTCATGCCACGAATCTTGTGCCAGGGTCTTTTAGTTCATGGATAGACATGGACTTGCTCCCTCGCTTCTACTTGAGGAGATCGTCGACTGTATCCACCTCCCTGTCATCTTCAAGGGCTTGCGTTAAATTTCCACCTTGGTTATTTAGCCATGTTGCCTTGCTAATCAAGTGGTGTGAGATTCTAATGCACCTACCTACAAAGTAGAAATGCCCTTTCTTATGCGCGAGATAATCTATTGGAATAGTTCAGTGGGTTTGTTGAAGAAGAGAAAATTAGTAGCTACAGTACTCACGTATTCTCCAACATATTCCTTATGTTATTATCATATATATCATTTCCCTCACTATATTTTTGTGTTGTTGTGTGCACAATTTCCTTTTTTAATATTCCATCCAGCCCATGTGTAAGACGGTTACAATCTAACATCTTTGTTAAGGTCACATGATTTTTCCATTTCCCAATTCTTTCTGCTTCCTCAAAATATTTCATTTCAATTTTGATGGTTATTGTGTTGGAACTTGGTCCTTTTTAGCATTTTTAATAGCAACCATAGTCTTCTTACCCTTCGTGGAGGGGAAGAACTTGTTCCTTCCTCCTCTATTGGTCCCTCCTTTATAATAACCACTTATGTCTTCTTTTATTATCACGACCTCTGATTCACTTACAAATGTTGAACTAGACATACTCGTAGAGATTGAAGTTGTTAATCTTTACACATCCCCTTTCTCCCGTGATTTTCCTATTCAATTATCCATTTTCCACTTAGTTCAAAAACCACTTTGGTGCACTCTAGGGTGGTTAATTGCCCCAAATCTTGTTGTTATGATTAAGGATACTTGACCTCCATGTTAATGGTGGCCGAGAGAAAGTTCCACTTTTCTTGTTATGATAACTCTTACTGTTCACCCTAGATACCATTGTAAAATCTTGAGTGTTCATCAATGACAATTGTTTTTTCAATAATCTTAGGTGTTGAATTATTATTTCACATATTTTCATTATTTTTTTCTCCAAAGCTCTCATTTTCACGCAAGATAATTAAAATTAAGTGCCCTCCCTTTTATTTATACCTTTTCCATTGGTAATAAATGCTCCTTCCATTTACTCTTCACATGTTGAGATTTTATTTCATCCACAACCGCCATTAATACCTAGTTGACATCTTTAGCTCCATTTTTCTAGATCAATTTTTAATAATTGTTATTGTACATTTCAATTCTCCTTGTTGTTTCTTTTTCCTCTCTACCTCCATCTTTTTAGGTATAATACGTTTGTGGGCCATGTTGCTTCCCATTGTGCACTTCATTTCTTTTGTGTGCTTCCATACCCCATATTTCCTTATAAAGCTAACATCCCTCTTTCAAAGATTCCACATTCTTCCATTCACTCTACTTTTCTTTTATCAATTAATTTCCCATCTCGCATGTGAGTTCCATGATCCTTGCCTTTATTTCCAACATAGACCCTTCATTATCCTTCGTGCCTCTTTTTTTCCCAAATCCTTCAGAGTGACACTTGTACCTTTTAACTATCTTTCCTCTTCTCTCAACACAAAACATTACACATTCCTCTGTAGATTTATACTTGGTAAATAGAATAATAATGTGCTTGGTCAAAACAACACAAAATGGTCAAAAAAATTGCTCAAATTTCTTGTGATTATTACATGCATGAAGGGAAATTTAATCTATGAATAGAAATACCATCTAATATATTGACATACACCTTATTTCAAAACAATATTATTTTACTAGAAGTATGGATTCAACCTACTCCCATTGAAGTATCTTGGGAGCAATCCCCTTTTAAGGTCCATCAACTTACATGCCCCGATTGGAAAGATAGTGATTACTTCATATGGACATACCAATGTGTTTTTAGCTTCCCTAGATGGCATGCAAATTTAGAATCATGAAGTAAAACTTTTACGCCCACCATAAGGGTCTTATTTTTGAGATTACAATCATGTTACGCCTTCTATCTTGCTTTCTCAAATTTTATGACCAATGGGCTTATAACCTAACTTCATCTAACCTGTAAAAACCTTGTCAAGCGTTTCAGAATAGAAGCTTCATCATCAAAGTTGGAAATTCTCATGATTCGAAGGGATGGCTCTATGAATTCGAGGAAAACTTCTTCCTTTCCATAGACAAGCTAAAATGGAGTCATTTTATTGATGCACTTGTATGTTGTTTGGTAGGCCTAAAACACCATTGAAACCTTATCATCACAATCCTTTTGCACTCGCGTCACAAATATTTGTTAAAGTATGACTCAAAAGCTTATTGAATGTTTGACTGTGTCATTATCATATAGATGATAAGGTGTTTTTTTAATGGGCTACCATAAACTCTTGAAACAAAATCCTTATAATACCATTTTAAAAATGTGTTCCCTAATCACGGGTTAAGATCACAGCAGACATCCAAACTAACTAATGATGTTTTCCCAGAGGAACCTAAATGTGGTTGTTGTTGTATAATCATTGGTTTGTGTGGCCTCTACCTTTTTAGATAGTTTTTTGTTGTTGTTATATAGTGTGTTTTGGTCGTTGCACATAGGGTTGATTGGACCTACATAGTTAATTTCCCTTTATGCAAATGGTTCTTCGTGCGATTATAGGTAGTAGGGGCATATTATCATGCTTTCTTGGTTTTTAAAATATTTGTAATTGGTCGCATGCTTTGGAATCTTCCTAAATCCTTAAATAAAATTTTCCACAGATCCCCATTATCGAGAATCTTTCATGTGATTAATTTTCCAATGTAGTGGCCTCCTACAATCCCTCGATGTGCCTCACGAAGAACATATTTCCTTTCATGACCCATGACACATCATCGTAAGATATGATCACACCCAATCTTGTATATTTTTCTACCTATTAGTCGGTATGGCACGGCTCTAATAGCTAAGTTCTTCCTTTGACTCATTGTAGTCTTTAAAGCATGACCCCATGTTGTAGAAAATAAGTTACGTCTTCCAATTAATCAAAATTACTTTATATTTGAAACAATTGTGTGTCTTTCATTCCTTCTTCTATTGGTTCCACCTTTCATCATTTGGTGTTGATGTGTAACAAATGATCAAGTCCTACATTATTTTTCCTTGTTTACAACCACAAAAATGGGACTCTTCAAAAGGATAATCCATCTACAAATTCTTCCATGTTAAACTCCTTTATTCACCAAATGTTTGATATTAATTTGATCCTTAAATAACACAAATGGGATTTCTAAAAGGTAGTTTCTAAATTTTGAAGCGCATAAACCATTAATAGGCCTTCCTCTCCATGGTGGTATAATTTATTTCTCGCATGAGTTAATTTACGACTTGTAAAATAGACATGATGGTACATATTCCCTTCTCTTGGTGTGCCAATATTGCTCCAACAATAATTCATGAGGCGTCTATGTGTACATGGAATAGTGTATTCCAATGTTGGAATTGTAAAATGGGAGATTCAGATTAATTTCTCCTTCATTGTTCAAATGTATGTTGTTGGTTTTTACCCCACAAAAATTCATGTATTTTTATATTAGCTTATTCAATGGCACCGTAATTTTTCAAAGTCCTTGGTGAAATTCCTAGATTATCTCGCAATGTCCTAAAAGGCACATAAATCTCTCTATGTTTATGACAACACGAGATAAATTATTATTGAAATCTTGATTAGATCCACAAACAGTTCATCCTCGCATGTGATATTCCTTAACAAGGTACCAAATGGTGTAGAAAACACACACTTATTCAAATTTCTACAAAGACTCAAACATTAGCATTAATTTATGGCAATCATATTGCAACAATATTAAGATATTGCCCAATCGTCTAGGTACACCTAAAGGAAATTCAATAGAAATCTTCAAACACATTACAATGAAAGAGTTCAAGAATCGATCGGAAATTATGCACCATGATCAAGTTACACTCTGTTGAATCGTAATGGCTCCAACGTAATCACAATGAAGAATCGACAATAACCAAACAATCTTGCATAACGTAACAAAGCTTGCACATGTAGAGAAAGATAGTGGAGTGTCTTGACATTTTCATAATGAATAGTGAAATGGCACATATAGGTGTTGAGTAACCCTAGTGCATGACTCAATAACAAACCCTAAACCTAACCCATGTGAGATGACCCTCCAATATGTGAGGAGGACACATAGGATAACTCACACCAACACCCCCTTCATCGAAGTTGGGGTAGCGGCTATAATGAGTCAGACTGAAAGAGAAGACACTCCTAAACAACTAAGAAAGATGTGTTAATGGGGCCCCAACTAAAGGTCTGATAAGGTGCCCATATACAAACACAATCTTCCTAGAAGAAGAAGAACTACATAGTCTGAAGAAGATGAGCAGCTGCAGAAGACCTCACCCCAAGAAGAGACCGTAAGTGAAGAAACTTCATCTTAGTGAAGGGCTTGGTAAATAAATCTGCAATCTGATCAGCTGTCTGAATGTACTAAATGTCGATGATGCCATCATGAATAAGCTCTTGTATGAAGTGCATATGGATCTCAATGTGCTTCATCCACTGATGTTGACCGCATTTCGTAAATAGAGATAGTGCTCGTGTTATCATAGTAGATAATGGTAGGCCACCGAAAGTGGATGCCAAACTCTGTCAGAATACCCTATAGCCAAATAGCTTATGTGGCGGTGTTAATCGCTCTCGTATTTTTCCTCCGTAGATGATATCGCAATTACATTCTCGCTTCTAGACCAACTAATAGGACCCGAACCAAGAGAGAAACGTAGCTAGAAGTAGATTTCTGATGATCTAAGTCACCGCCCAATCAAAATCTATGAACCCAATCAAGTCAATATCTACCCCTCCATGATAGTGAATGCCATCAGTATAAGTGCCACGAACATAATGAAGGATCCATTTAGTTGCTTTCCAATGCAGCTCATGTGGCTCCTGCATGAATCTGGACACGATCCCAATAACATACAATAAATCCGGTTGAGTGTGAGTCAAGTAAATCAAGCTCCCAACCAACTGTCGATAAAGAGTACCATCAACCAAGGGAGTAGAGCAATCTGAAACCAACTTAACCTCGGAAAGAAAAGGAGTAGGAGAAGACTTGCAATCGGACATTTGAAAACGAGCTAGCAAATCAAGAGCATACTTAGGTTGCAAAATCAAAATTCTGAGTCAAATTGTGAAATTTGGATCCCAAGGAAGTAATGAAGCTAGACCTAAGTCAGTCATGGAAAACCTGTTGGCCAAGGCGATCTTCACAGAATCAATAATATAGGAAGAGTTGCATGTGATCAACAAGTCATCAACATAGAGAACAAGAATGAGTATGGAGTCATCTTGTCGTAGAATATAAACATTTGGATCGAATGACATCTAATAAACCCCGATGTAAGTAAAAGAAGTCCATCTTGGCATACCAAGCCCGAGGGGCTTGTTTAAGGCCATAAAGAGACTTCTTTAACTTACAAACGAGGGAGGGATCTTGGACATAACCCGGAGGTTGTTCCATATAGATCTCTTCCTCTACGTCACCATGAAGGAAGGCACTCTTAACGTCCATTTGATCGACTTTCCATCTGCGTTGTGGTAATGGTAATGGCTAGAGTCACCGAATAGAAGTCATATTCGCAACCGGAGAAAAGGTTTCAAGATAATCAACCCCAGCTATCTGGGAGAAACCCTTAGCTACTACTCATGCTTTAAACTTTTCGACATCTCCATCTACTCCATACTTTGTTTGGAACACCCACTTACACCGAACAATATTTCTTCCTTTCAGTAGAGGGGTGAGATCCCAAGTATCGTTCTTCATAAGAGAGGAATACTCCTCATCCATGGCGAGAATCCCACTCAGAATACCGAAGCCTCCCGGAAAGACTTTGGATCGAAGCGGAGGCAAAGAAGGAGTGGGGTCCAATGAAATCTAAGTGAGTACGTCTCATATACGAAGTATCTCCAACTAAATCTCCGGCACTTTGCAAAGTTTTCCCGGCCCAAAGAGGACTAGGAGGATCGGGCCTCAGAGTCGGAAGATTCTTCACTTGAGGTAGAAGGGACATAGTCCTCATTATCACTTTTTCGAATTAGAAGACTCGGAGGTCCGATGGTCGAGAGGAGCAAGAAGAGGAGCATGCTCAACAAAGCATCATCATCCGATGAGTCGAATCTGAATCAGTGAGTCAAGAACCTCAATAGGTGGAGAAGTAGAAGTCAAAGAAGATTCATCGAAATTAACACTTCTCTCAATACGGCTCATGAGAAGTAGATTCATCAATCGATATCCCTTCACGCCATCATGTGGATACCCTACAAAGATAGAAGGTTTGTATTGTGGTTCCAAAGCCTTACGTTTCTTCTTGGGAATCTGAAAGCCATAGCCTTGGATCCAAGACTCGAAAGTGCTCAACATCAAAGCTGCCGGCCCAAACTAGGCTTCAAAGGGTGTTATCCTCACTTGCCTTGTGTGGAACACGGTTTCAATGTAATTTACACAATTCATCGCTTCGCCCAATCTTGCAGAGGAAGATACTTCAAGTGAATCATACAAGTGGCCATCTCCTTAAGTACGGTTCTTTCTTTTCATGAAGGGCTATAAGTGAATCAGCAGAAACTGTATGCTGCAAAGAGATCCCTTCGTAATACGATGAAATCCATGAACCTATTGTTTACATATTCACCTCCATTGTTGGTTCGAATAACCTTGACAAACCGTTGCGCCTGTTTCTCAGCAAGAGCCTTAAAGTCCTGAAAATTTTCAAATACTTCAAACTTAAGCTTAAGAAAATATACCCAAGTATATCGCGAAAAGTCATCAATGAAGGTTAGCACATAAAGAGCTCTAGTAAACGAAGGAGAAGGAAATGGACTAGAAATATCACTGTGAACAAGATCCAAGGGACGAGTAGCTCTCCAAGCTTTTCCTTTGTCAAATTTCTTTTCAGGATGCTTTCCAAGGGTACAACCCTCACAAAGACCCTTAGAAAACTTGATGCGAGGCAACCCAAGTTAACCATTTCTGCTTTGGCTCAATTGTTCAAGGTAGAGATAATTTAGATGTCCTGAAATGCTTATGCCATAGCTTACTAACGTCATTTGCATGAGTGAGCATGGCGTGGGCGTAGAATCGAAGTAAAGTGGGAAAAGGTATATAACCATGAACGGTGATCACCTTTCCCTACCATTGTAGTATCATTTTTAAGCTCACGAATAATCACCGAGTTAGGACCAAATTCCACTCGATTCCTTCACCAAGGTGAGTAATTTGGTAAACCAATAGAGATTGGTAGAGATATCAGAACACTCAACACTTGGTTGAATTTTCCCCATCCATCTCTACCGATCCACTACTGTAAAACTAACATGGTCGTGTCATTACCCATCGTGATTTAGGAAATTCCACAATGTTTGATGTTGGAGAACTCAACATGTGAAGAACCCATGTGGTGTGAGGCACCGGAATCTATAATCCACGTCGATGAAGGAGCAACTCTGGCTACAAGGGCCTTTCCTTTCTTCTTATCATTTTTAGAACCTTTTGCAGTAGAAGACTCGGCCTTCGGAGCACTTTGTTTTATGGATTCAGGAACACTTATTTTATTCTTCTCAAGTAAATGAGATAAGTGATCAATCTGTTTTCAAAAATAGTGGTGCTCGTCTGTGACTAGACTTCTTGTAATAGGAACACAAAAACTTGCTTTTTTGTGCCTTAGGCTCAGAATTCAAAGTGTTTGTGTCATTTTTAGGTTTGGTCTTGGTTTCTTTCTTAGGTTGATCCTTTGTTTCTTTCTTATTTTCAATCTTCTTTCCCCATTAGTACTGCTACTAAGGGCATATGACTTGGACTTGAGAGACCCCATTTGAATGAGTTTTTCTTGTTCTCGAATGAGTTGGGACGAAAAATAGTCAAAGGAGGGCATAGTCCAAGCATCGCCCAAAGTAGCTTTTATAGCGTAGAAAGTTGACACGAAGACAGAATATTGGGACCTAGCTTAGAGAGAATTGACAAGATCAGTTGAGAATATTTCTTCTCTACTTGACATCCCTTTAACAACAATCTAATGTGGACAAATTTCAAGAAGAAAGCTTGTAGGTTTTCAAATTCACTAGGATTTAACCCTAGTAGTTTGTTTTCCAACTCATGCGCTCTCATGTCATCTTGTTGTCCAAACATCGCATCTAGCGTTTTCCACGCAGATTTAGGTGTTTCTGGATGCCTCAATGTGGAAGAGCAAGTTAGGAGAAAAAGACATGCAAAGAAGACCTAAAGCTTCATCACTACGGTGTAACCACTTAGATTTTTCGGGATCATCGTCCTGTTCAGTCTCGGTTCCCTATGGTGTTGCGATATAACCCTTTACCCCTTAGTTTCATAATCATTTTTGATCTCCATTCAAGAAGTTGAACGCAGCGTAAGTAAAGGAATTGAAATTGCATCCATAGTGAAGAGAGAGAGAGAAATGCAAAAAGAAACACAACCCACCCATGACAATATAACAACCCCCGCTTTTGGCACTTTATAGTTTAGTGCATTGATTATAATCGGGTCCGTGCATGTGGTTGGAAACACTTGGTAACTCGACTTGAAATTAGTGTAATAACGCGCAAGAGAGGAGACCACAACTGTGTTTCATGGAGCGCAAAAAAAAATAAGACACCGTAAACAAGCACAAAAACAAAAACAAAGGAGGCAAAAGCAAATCGATTGTGAGAAAAATGTCTCATGTCAGCAAAGAGTACCCCTTCATTGTAGATCATTTGTGGTGGACGCGCTCACTAGTCGCAAGCAATAATAAGGGTAAAATATAAGTTTTTAGATGAACTCGGAAAGAGTTTTGATGATCTTCAGAACACTGGAAAGGCACACGGAAGACAAATAGGTGCTCAGAGTGTCACTGCACACTTGAGCACACGATTAGTAAAAAAATGACACTAACGCCTAAAAAAATATTACCGTTAGGAAACGTCTGATTTAGCTAATTTTAGAGCTAATTGGACTTTAAAAAATGATAATTGCGTTAATTTAAAAAACAATTTTTAAAAAATTATTTACTAAACGTGAAGGAGATTAATCTTGAAATTAATAACACTAGATTTAATTAAATTAAATCTAATTAATTTTCAACTAATTAAGATCTAATAAAAAATTAAATCCTAATTAAAAAACTTTCCTTTTAAAAAAAAAAAAAAGGCACAATAATTTAAAATTAAAGAATCAAATTTAAATTATTAATAAGGAAAAAGAAGTTCTAATTTAAAAAAGCTTACATTTTGTTTTTAAAAAGACATCCCTCTCCACCACAAGTTCGAGCTTTTGGTGACGACAAGTCATGTAGCTTTGATGCTAGGCGCTAAGCGTGCATAGCCCTTGAGTAGTTCCGGGATGGGTGACCTCCGGGAAATTTCAGTGTCACTTCCTCCTAATGTTGTTAGGCTTGATGGGTGTATACCCACTCCATCACGCGGAGGGTATTGGCGTAAGAACCGATTAACACGATGAGATACCTCTCCACCATCGTTTGAGCTTTTGGTATGATGGCAATTCATGCACTCAAGAATCGATCAATAACTGAACAATCTTGCATAACAAAACAAAGCTTGCACATGTAGAGAAAGACAACGAGTGTCTTGGCATTCTCATAAATGAATAGTGAAATGGTACATATAGGGTGTTGAGTAACCCTAGTGCATGACTCAATAGCAAACCCTAAACCTAACCCATGTGAGATGACCCTCCAATATGTGAGGAGGACACATAGGATAACTCACACCAACATACAACAATGAATGAAAAGACAACAAGTGTATTTTTAAGACCGAACATCATGACTATATAGGAAAGTGATCCCCTTTTCAAGTTGTAAAATTTTTCTTCACCAATTTTGACTGATGATATCCTGGGAATCCATCGTGAAAATATATATCTCCCGCTTGTTACCCTTCTAAAATATCTTCGATAAAAGTTGTAAGGAATGGGTCAATTATGCACACATATTTGAAAACGTAGTAATCAAACAAATTCTTATGTGCCCATCATTCTTAATGCTTATTATCATTAGACTAAACCATTCTTGATTCAATCATGGTATGATGAATCTTGTGGGCTAACATGTTTTCAATTTCATGTTTGAATTTTGCACGAAGGTTTGAATTCATCCAATATGGGCACTTTCGAACTAGTTTAGCTCCTTCAAGTAATTTTATTTGCATTGTTCCCAGATATGGGTGTAAACCCTTCATCTCATGGTATCCTCTAGGAATATATCCTCATACTTGAGTAATAGTTAAATAATTTTGTGACTTATGGTTCACTCCCAAAGTAGTTTCCAATTATAGCCATTTTCGGTTCATTATCACTTCCTATGTTGACTTGTATGGATTTGAATGGTTCATCATGTGGTTGATTCCCTTGTTCTTTCTTATCTATAACTTCTCTTGACCCATAGGAAACATCCACATGTAAATGGTGATGAATAAACATGTATACCGAGGGGGTGAATCAAGATATTACAATCTTTATCTTATTTAAAAACTTAATATCTAAAATAATAACTATTATACAAGATCCAACAATTATGAACACAAGATTTATGTGGAACCCCTTTCAGGAGAAAACCACAAAGAAAATACTACTTGGATCTACCGTCCAAATCCAATCACAAATAGATTTCTTACAAAATTTTGAAGGCATCAACTAATGAAGACACCAATCCCCACAATCCATAGGCACCAAGATACACAGGAGACACCAATCCCCACAATTTATAGGTACCAACCTACTAGAGACATCAATCCCCACTTGTAAGCATCAACTTAACAAGTGACACCAATCTATTCTCTTATGAAGCACCAACCTCCAAAATAATCTTCTTCAATGAATGAAAGTAACATAAACGTCTTCAATTTACTTTGTATTATGAATTTAGAATTTAGCCTTCTAAATGACCTTCAATATCATAGATATGCCTTTTAATTCATTCCATACTTCACTTGGAAATTTTCTATGACAATGATCAACACTTCATTACATACTCAATAAATCTGCATGAATGATTCTTAGTTCATTTCACCCTCTCAATGTTCTTTAATTATTTCTATTTCATTCCACTCATGGTTAGAAATCTTCTCTTAATGATATCTCATTCATTTACTTGCAAAAATTTTCCTTTATCTCTTTATTTCACACTCCCTTCTTCTTCAGTAGTTCGCCATTTCTCCACACCTCACTTTAAATCTTTCCAACTATATGTCCTTTTATACCATTTTCATCTCTTGAAAGGGTGTGATTTCTTCCCAAGGGTCATCCCCAAAAACATTATTTTAGATGCAAGACATGATATTGGCCCTACACTACCGAAAGTGCGTGAAATGGTTTTAGGGTTAGGATGTTTGCTACGTAGAGCCCAACAATCGGTATTAATATGTGTGCAATACCATGATGAGAGTAGAAGAAATGAGCTGAAGCAAAAGGTTATGTAGCCTTTTTGGTTTGGTCACGTTTGACCTCGGCTTCAAGCTTCTTCATATGGCATTGATAGGCTCTACAATCAGAGACATCATGCCCTGAGCCTCATGCCATGTGTAGTATGGCTTAGTCATAGAAGGTTAAGGAGCCATTAGGGAAAGAGGTATGGGGAGAGGTCTTAAAAGTTGTAGAGGACTAGTGTGAGCATCTCGATAAAGGCACTAATGTGATGGGTGAGGATGGCGTTGATGGATCATTATATTGCTCATTCATCGAGGCATAATAAATAGGATCGTCACCCATGAGATCATCGCCCATAGTTAGAATCGGCAACTTGATCTTCTCACAAGGAAAATAGGTTAGCTAAGTCTATGGTAGTATGTGGAAGTATAGCCAAAGGTGGAGTAATCTAAGGCTAAAGAACCTGTGGGGAAGAATCATCAATAGTGTTTGAGAATTTCTCTGCATTATCGACCATGTAAGTTAAGTTTTAACAGGGGTTGATATAGTCTCGTAGAGGAATTGTCATCTCTAGGCTTCATCGGCCCTACAAAAGATGTTTCTCGGGGGTGATGGTGTCTAGAAAAGGAGGATTTTTATCTTGGGAAGCTTTTTGTTGAGGTACAAAAGGGTACAAAGGTTTTCTTAGGACTCTGTTGTAAGATATGTCAATGGTATTGGTTTGAATCTAGAAGACCTCATTTGAGCTAAGGCACATGATAGTATGAATGCTTTAAGGTGCCTACAATATTACTCATTGGGTTTTTATGAAACTGAATTTGACATTTAGAATGAGATATTTCTAAGAATTGATAATTCTCATTATGGACATTTTGTAATATGTCACTCTAGCTTGGTGGGGAGGAATAAGATTCCCATGCACACCTACCATATGTATGAGAAGGCATGTTAGGCACCACATTTCGAGATATTATCTATAACATCTAGTTTTACATTTGAATTATGATAGTTATGGTGGTAGTTTTGGATAAGGCCATCTAATCTAGGAGTTTGATTATCACTACATTAAGGTCCATAGAAGAAGAGTGACCTTTAGAGGTAGGTGGGTGTTTGTGATTATTATGCTCATTAGTGGGAGTTTTAGGAGGCTCATCCCGATCGATTACGTAGGAGCAAAATTGACTGATCTTGGTGAGTACTTCTTGATTAGAATGAGGCCTAGTTATTTCCATGGTGTTGACAGGTATCCTTCAAAACCTCCATATTTTTCAAGAGTAAAACATTCATTGATGTTAATATTCTTAATGATGGATCTAGGATCAATCTTCCCAACCTCAACCATGTTACATTCTACTGAGTGACCCTACTCTGATTGATCAGAGGGACAAGTTAGGGACAACAAGATGTTCACAAGAAGAATTGAGGCATGTGGGAATATTGGTTCTTGTAGGATGGTAATTAGAGCATTTTAGAGCATGAGGAAGACGTGACAGAATAGAGGAATATCCCCAGAGAAGTTTAGGCAAGCTTAGAATGTTCTAGAAAGATCCTCGAGATGACATTTTTCTTGTTTGGAAGCTAAAAAGAGGATTTCGAAACTTATATTTGTGACACAATCGGCCCTATCAAATGTTTACACAAGGGTTGATAGCAATAGGAGACAAGATCAACCTAGTGGGTAAATATGCATAGGGTTCGATGGCATCTTAGAGAATATTTTGGATAATAAAATGGATTGATCATGTAATCGGGTTTGCATAGGGGTGATGTAGTTGTAAATTAAATTTTCGAACGAGAGGATAACCCACGGGTGATAAAGATCTATATAGACTTATTTTTAGGGTTTTTAGATGTTGAGGGTTTTATAAGATTGGGTCAAAATTGATGATTTAGTGTTTTTGATGAGTTTTTTTATCATAAGGTCTCGTAAGATTCACGTCATGTTCTCCATAGAATGTATGTGGGCCAAAATGTGTCTCAACAACATGCACTCTTACTCATTCATTCAACTAGGGTATTCAAGGCAATGAGTAGGAGACACACAAGTACTTGACATATAAGGGGATAGACTTAAAGGGGATACAAAGTGAGCACTAGGGTCACATATCTAGAGGGAAGTAACCCTTACACTAGGTCAACCTAGGGTTTCCAAGGCCTGCGATCAAGATAGAGGAAGGAACCCTACTAAGATATCGGTGGTTAGGTGTGGAGAGGTATGGATCAACAAATAAAGGAAAGAAGCATGTGATAACTGAAATGAAAGTGAATAAAGAGATGATATCTTGATAAGAGTGCTAAGCTAACTAGCATCAAGCATGCATAATACTAAGCTAACATAACACAATGAAGAGGAGCTGAACTAATCTATGAAAAGTGACAAAGAAGGGTTAGAGCACTCAAATTGCACACGTAGGGTGGATCCCGATGCATCTATCTCCCAGCAGAAGCAGCATGCAGAGATAGTCATTATTAGGTGGAGTAGGGGAAGACCATTCATGTCCTAGACTCATTATATGATGACCCAATAGTGCAAGAAATCATCCAAGAAGAGAGGTGTCCAATCCAATCCAAGAAAAATTCAAGATGAACCAAAAGCAAAGTGAGCAAATGCGAAGATGGTGCAAAAGAGCAGAGCAAATGGAAGTTCGGATTTCTTAGCTTCCTTTTTCTTCTCCTTATGAATTTAAAATGAAGTGGAGGTATATATAGGATGCCATCGCCCGCAGGTGATGGCATTGGCTATGAGAAATAAAACATCGACACAATCACCCACTGCAATTTTTTCGACCAAGGATGCAAAAATGAAGTGATGTGTCATGAAAGGTAAAAATAATGTGTCGTGGGTCATGAAAGAGGATGAACAAGGTGAAAAATGGTATAATGCAAGAAATAGGTCATGAATATGATATGCATGAGACCTAGGAGGACAAGGATACCTAATGCAAACTAAGGCTAAGACCAAATAGTGACACTCTCTTTGTGTACTGTCTCTAACCCATAATGGTTACATGAATAACCATTCCCCATTCCCAGCAGCCCCCTTAAGGCACCCGCTTAGGAAATAGATGCATTAGCAACCCTTATCTGCACAAGGACGATTGTTAGTAACATGTATGAAAGATGAAAAGTGAAAAGTGAAAAATTAGGTGTATATAGATTGATACCTTTATGGACATATTTATTCTCTCCAAATTATGTACAACAATAATTTAATAACCTCAAACACTTCTCTATACAAGTAAAAGCAAAAATAATACTCACAACTATGAAAGTAATGAATATTGAGCTAATACTCCATCTTACACAAGTTTGCAATGGGAATCCAACTCCACAACTCTCTTGATTTGTTCCAACTCTCTCTCATAGCTATAACAACATTTATGAAACTTGTTTTTATTATAGAACCCAAAAGATCAAACGGAAGAAGATACATCTTTTGAATCTTCACATTTTTGGTGTGTCCTTTCAATTTTCCGAACCATTACGAAATGTCAGTAGCATATACACAACCACCGCTATCAAGTAGGAAATGCTTGTGTAACCACACTAACGGTAGTGTCACCACTAATTCCCAAAAGTTGTGCAAATACTACAGGGTTTTGCATAAATACTATAACATTTACACATAGATCTTGTTTAAATGCCAAAATGCTCCTTCTTTAAGCTCGGTCCTATTATTTCCTTCTCTATGTATTTTCTTGACACGGAGAAATGTATGAATAAAACTTAGAATCATGAATTATATTAATTGGGTGCATTTGAGATCCATATTTAGATCATACCAACCCAATTCGAAGCTTTTAAGTTCCCGAAAGTTTCAAGAGTCGATTAATGGGGAAATTTACTCCCTACGCCTTCTCTAAAATATCATTCGGCTTTGCAATTTAACCCAACAAGGCAATGTGCTTTCCTCTTCTTCATGTTTTCCTTTCCTTCTGATGTAACATAACATTTTCCTATAATTCTAACTAGCTTTATCGAGAGCAATATTTTCAATAGAAGGTGGCAACAACCCTTCATCTTCATTATCTAGCATAAAAGGATCAAAGAGACATAAGTTCTCAACATTGGCAACTAAATATATCTTCATTTAAGGAGGTAAATCAAGCCTAAAATCATTCTTTCACACTTCTTTCATAATTTCAAATGGACCATATCTAACGGGCATGATATTTTTGGCTTTATCTTGGAGTTTGTCTCTACTCAAATACAACCACACCTTGTTTTCAACAAGTAGTGTTTGGTTCTATGTTGATCATGTCAAGTTTTGTACTTGGCTTGTGACTCATTTAACCTTTATTCCACATGGATATGGATTTATTGAATATTCTCAATGAATTTCTCATCTTGATGGACTTACCAATCCATTTTCTCATTGTTCTTGCATAGTGGTCTCAAAGGAACATCAAATGCGCATGTAGGTAGATAACCAAAACAAGTTTCAAAAGGAGTTTTACAAGTAGAAGTGTGAACCGTCCTATTATAATAATGTTTAATATATACCAAATTATCATCCCATATATTAGGATGATTCCTATTATATCCTCTCAATATTTGTACTAATGTTATATTTACCACCTTAGTTTTTCATCATTTTTGAGTAGAAAGTAGTAGACCACGGTACCAACTTTATATCCATCTTCTTCCACAATGTACGCCAAAACTTTCCAATAAATATTGAGTCCCAACCTGAAATAATGGAGTTAGGTAAACCAAAATGATCCCACACATTAGCAAAAATCAACTTAGCTACATCGCTTCCTTTAGGGTCTTCTTACAAGGAATAAGAATATAAAAAAAATTGAACCATTCCATAATATTTTGACATAGGCAACCCAACTACAAAACCCATTGAGATGCTTTCTCATGGCCTAGAAGGAACCAAAATAATATATATAAATTGAAGTTTATATTACTAGGCGTGTTAGTGCTACATAATACACATCCATTTATAAACTTGGAAACATCAAATTGCGTATCGGTTAATAATCATACCTATGTAGCTATGCGATAGTATTTGGAACACCAAAATGTCCGCAAAGATGGAAGTATGTGCTTCTCTCAACAACTAAACTCTTTTCTCCTTAGGAAAACATATTTTCCCTTCTTATAGATTAATCCATCATGGAGATAGTACTCTCCCTTAGGATCAAAACCCACGCTTTGGTGCTCCCTTGATCGACAAAATGGCTCTCCAAAATATGAGTCTTTCTCATATCCTTCTATCTAAGACTCACACACAAAAGGATCAAGAAGAGATATGGTGCCCATAGTTGAAAGGAAAGTGGGTCTAGAAAACATGTTAGCTAAAATTTTAGTCACACTTTTATTATATTTGATAATCAAATGAAATTTCTACACGAAACCTATCCATTTATAGTGCCTAGTTTACTAAATTTTATTTTCAACTTGAAAATATTAAAGAGGTTGATGAACCATATGTATAATAGTTTCCTTAGCCATAATATAGTACTTATATTTATTGACCAATTGCATAATTTCATGTAGTACCTTAGTGTATGTATAATCATTCGAAATTGCACCATGAAATAACTTGTAATGATAGCATTTGTGGGCCTATTTCCTGAAGTAGGACAACCCCCATAGCATAGTCACTAACATTGTTTTCCACCTCAAAAGGAAATTGCAAGTTAGAAAAAGCTAAAAGTGTGGCATGGTTAATATTGTATTTGAATATTTTGAATGCACCTTTTTTTTCTTCTTACCCCAAGTAAAAATCTTACCACTAGTTGTAATAGAATACAATAGAGCAACCATAAAAATTTCTTAATGAACTTCCACAAATATTGAACTACACCAACATAGAAGGCTTGGGCCACTTCAAGATGGCATTGTTCTTGGTTGGATAAATTCTCAACTCCCCATCTCCAACACATGCCCCAAGTAGACAAGCTATTATTTCGCAAACTTACGCTCGTCTCATTCAACACTAATCAATTCTCCTTCAAAACATGTCAAACTTGTTTTAAATGAACAACATGATCATCAAAATTTATGTTGAAAACAAGTATACCATCCAAATGCACAATGACAAAGGAATCAATAAATGGCCTCATTACCTCATTCATCAACTGCATGAAGGTAGTCACTGCATTGCATAGCCCAAAAGGTAAAACCAACCACTTATACAACTTTTTCCTTGTATCGAAAGTTTTTTTCCAAATGCCTTCTTCCGTAATCCACACTTGGTGGTATTCGAATTTCAAATCAAGTGTATAAAAATACTTAGCATGTTGCAATTGATCTAGGAAATCATAAATCCATGGAAGATGCTTCTTATTCTTGATGGTAATTATCTTATTAAGGGTTCTATAATCAAAACACATTCTCCATGAACCATATTTCTTAGGTGCTAAAGCAATTGGAGAACCACGTGGAGAAGTACTAGGATGGATTACACCTTGATTAATCAAAGACTATAATTGTCATTTTACCTCATTGACATCCTTCAAGGATTGCATATATAACCCAATATTTGGAAATATATCTCATGCTTGATTGGCCTCGATGGTAGTAACCCCTCGGGATCTTGGAAAAATTCATTGAGTTGATGTACCTACTCTTCTATTTTTTTGTCTCTTTCTTAATAAACATATTGCAGGAAGTTATGATTATCTCTCAAAAGAAGCAAAGCAAACTTCCCGCTAACATTGATAGGCCTCTTAGCTTCAAAGGCAATTACCAAAGATATTTTTGAGCCTCCCTTATAGGATGAAATGATGTAGCTCTTACCATACTTTATCAAGCAATATTGGTTGGATCTCCTCATGAAGATAGCATCCCAAATATAATAGTAAGGGTTTCTAAAACTACACCACACACATTAAGAGGCACAATATCCACCATTACTTCATCAATGAAATGTGCATTAATACCAAATTTAACTTTGTGTTGGTTCATGACCTTGATGTCTAAACCTTTCTTCACCCAACCCAAGGAATAGGGGCTTGTATGATTGTATTTTATATCCACAACTTATCTACCAACTCCTTTTGAATCATATTGGATTGTGAACAAGTATAAAAAGAGCTTCCAATTTTATTTTTTTTTTCAACTAAATTTTAATATGAAAAAACTTAACAAGTTCACTTTCTTAAGCATTGGTACTACCCAAATATACCTCTTTATTTATGGAGGTACAACACAAAGATTCATCCACATCAAAATTGCAACCAATATTCTCTCCTTGGAGAGAAACCATATTATCCTCGTTATTCTTGAAGGGGTGTAACTCAGGATGAAGCTTCCAACATTTCTTCTTGGAATGAGTGTCAACATTACATTCATCATGAACTTTAGAATCCTTTTTTAGAAACAAGTATGATTTTCTTACCATTCCCTTTTCCTTTTCCCTTTGGCTTGGAATCACCTTGTTCTTTTGGAGCACTTTGAGAGGTGGATGAACCTTTCTTCTTCTCCATCTCTAAGTAGTGAGCTTGAGAACAAGCCTCATCTACATCTATAGGACTGGCCGAGAGGACGGAGCTTCTTTAATGGCTATGGATTCCACCAACATACTTCATCAAGATGTCTCACTCCAATACACCTTTAGCCATTTGGATGGCCTTCTTGCAAAACTTGCTTGTGTACTCGTAAACACTTTGGCCTTGCTTTTCCCTGAAATATTGCCAATACATGGACCTCTCTTCCTCGTAACAAATAGGATAAAAATGCTTCTTGATTAGCATCTTTAATTCGTCCCACTTAGTAATAGGAGGTAGTTTCTTAACAGCCAAAGTACGCACATAGATTTCAAATCAAGTTCAAGAATGATCGTTAATTTTACCCTTGCAAAAGATATATGTTGACCTTCATTAATATAATGCAAATTGAAATATACCTCAAGTTGAGCTATCCAATGGTCTAGCTTCTTCGCATTGACATCTCCATCATAGAGTTGAATCTATATCTTTTTTAGCCTTGAATGGAGGTGGAGCAGGGTTGCCATAACAATGCACGTTTTGAACGCTGCAATTATAATCATACAATGTCAATGCCAATATTGTCCACTACCAATCTCAATCTCATAGCATTATGTAAAGCAAATCAATTGAAAAAGGCACTATACATTTTGCCTACTACATACATACCTGTTATAAACATTACTCCCACACAATATAGCCTATCAGCTAATAAACAATGTAATGATGAGTGATATATCACCATTTTGTAAATAGATTCATGAAAACATTAACTGAAACACCTGCTACTTTTTTTTCCATAACTTAATGTTAAACAAAGTTATTGCTTTGGATTCATATATAAAAGAGTAAAATGTTTATTAATTGTTTTTCAAATGATCATTGATTTGGTCGAATGAGTGCGGTATAGCTCACAAACGTAATCTTGAATGCAAATACTATAAAAATATGGCAGTAAAAAAATGGATTCAAGGCTATTAAACACTCCTAAATGATTATACCAACTTAAATAAATAAAAGAAAAATTGTTGTTGAAGTTGTTCAGCCTACATAAAATTTACCACAGATTAATCCTTCTGAACATTTTAATATAGAAAATCAAGCAGTTGAGGTCAGGATCATATCTTGAGTGATTCTGAGGTGGATGTTCCTTATCCATAACTACTTAACTAAAACATTCTCGGTTAACTCAACGGTTAACTACCCAATAAAAACAATTGTTGTATTGCAATCTTAACACCCAAATTTGGAGGAAACACCCTGTCCAATATAGTAGAGATGAGACTGAATAATTCATGCCCCTATTGCATTTGTTTAACCAAAAATCTTGAACATGGATCAAGTCATTGTGAAAAAATCATATAGTTTTGATTTGATGAGTTTCCCCAGATTTTTCATATTTCATTAGGGTAGAAATTGGGGGCGTCAATTATTGTTAGTCTGCCCCAACAGAAATGCGGAATCCAGTGGCGTTGTACAGTCGGCTACAAGCATGCCATTACAGTTGGTGTGTTATCTGAAGTTCTTTAGGAGAGCAGGCCGCTTCAGATTGGTATTAGCGTGGCTGTCACTTGACAGATCTGTTTTCTTTCTCTTTTTACTCCGAATGCTTGTCATCGATTCCATCAGGGTCTCATCTCCGCTGTTAATGGCATTCTTCTTCCCTGGAAAACAGAAGAAAACTTATTTATGAGCTAACAGATTCAGAATAATATACCCAACTGAAATAAAGAAGAAAACAGAGGGAACTCACATTATGGATAGTTGCAAACAGGTGGGTAAATGTCTTGCAGAGGCTGCCTCTTTAATAAATGTGGAATGCCAGGGAATGGTGTCGCCCAGCTACCTGCTAACAGAGGGGGAATGTTCTCCTTGTCTTCTGCTCTTCTGTGGAGTCGTGGCAGAGGAAGGAGATCGGTCTGAAAGTGAAGCTCTATAACCATGGCGGCCTCCATCACAGAAATGTAGAATGGATTGCTGAAATGGCAAATGTGAGATCGATTTAATATGGTGATCGAAGAATGGGATTGGCGGGGTTATTTTGAAGAATTTGAGAATCCAATTGAGGGGGGAGAAATTCCGGTACATTGGGCCTCGAATTTGAAAATGAAAAATAAAATTCAACGGAGGAGATTCTTAAAAAGTTGGAATCAAGTGTCCATTATTTCAAGTTTCCTTGGGGTAAGTACTTAATATAAATGAGAAATTCCTATTCAAGGTGTCCAATACCATGGGCAAATTTTATAATTCATACCATCCCTTTTATTGGTTCTCATTTAATGGTTTCCCACCAAATTAAAAAAACTTTGTACTTTTACATTGTGTATTTTTTTAAGTCTTTATAATTCATAATGGCTTCTTACTTTTCAATCTCTTTTTGAATTATGTTTGTTTTTAATTCGCTTTTATGAGTAATTATCATTTTAATTAGATGTTCATTATGTTAGGCTTTTCAGTCAATAGCTTCCTCATTTTTTTAAAAAGTTTTTGGAGTATTTAATATCTTGTAAATCTTTTTTTGCCTTAGAAAAATATCAAAGTGAGATTAACCTAATTATAGTTTAATTATGTATTTTATCATGAACAATTTTAATTAAATTAGTAATTTTTAGTTTTTTTTAGCAAGTCTCGAAAGTATTTGTTAGTAGGGGGGAATGATGAATTCACCTCTTTCGGATCCTTGCCTTCTAGCATATTTCCCCACTCAAAACTTTTAAAGATCATCTCAATGATGTAAAAAAATTAATACTTAATGTTAAATCTTGATCAATAAAAATGTTTTCATTTATTTATATTGTATATAATTCAATAAGAGTGGGTTGTTATTTGATAAGGCATTTTAAATGAGATGGAAATCATATTGAGTGAGCACACTTATAAAGTCTTCACAATTCAAAATTTAAATTCTTAAGTAATCATACGTAGATAATTTGTTTTAAGAAGATACATTTTAAGTAATAAAATTGTATTATTCGAGGGTACTTCGTGTTTCTCGATTATTTTTCTAAATTAGGATCTTATTGGTTCATTTCTATATTTCGCTTATTTTGTTTTTGGAAAATGGTAAAAGTTGGGGGTTTTGAAAGAACCTACATCCTTGTACAACAAGCCCTAAAAGGCTAGATAAAATATTTAAGTGTAACATAAAGAAACCCCCACCAACATAAAGGGGGAAGGCCAAACAAGCAAACGAGAAGAACAAAAAGAGAAGAAAAAAGAGTTGTTGCAGGTTACAACTAGATTACCTATTAGAATCCCTTACATAGGATCGTAGCTACATTGTAGAGAGAATAAGCATTCTTTTTTAAAACGATCTGTCCGGTCGTACCCTATTAGGATCCGCATTTTCGTCTGAGTGAGTTGGAAGTCGAATCGTAACTTAAGCCAAAAGTCCAATCTTAGTGTTAGCACATTTAGTAGCAACACCCAGAGGCGCGTCGGCACTTGATCCACTATAACCGCCTCAACAACCTCCGCCAAGTGGGGCGGCCAATGATTGGGTCAAGGAATTCTTATCTTCAATGACTTGTGTCAAGTCATCTAGAGGATTCAGTTCCTCGTCAATAAACAAAAGGTCTTGGTGTGAATCCTTCCACCAAGAAACCTTTTAGATTTAAATTTCTACTTTATTGTCGATAAGTTGAAGCAAGATGTTATGGGTCAAAACATTTTTCGCATCCAAGGGCAAGCCTTCATAATCAAGGGGTTGTGACCAAACTCTATCTAGAACTTTCAGGTCAATAGGCTTCTGTAGATCAAGCAAGGTATCCAGATTCACCAATATCCAAGCAAAAGTAGTGCAAGTGAAGGACTCGCTTTGAATCAATGGATAAAAACTTACCCAAAGCATTTCCAATAGCAGTCAAACTTTCCTCTCCCCAAAACTACAGCGGGATATGAGGTAAACAAAAACAAATTGGTTTTACATTGAAGGTATCAATAAGTGGATTGAAAGTCGGAAACCATGGTTTCATCAGCAAGTGATGATTCCGCAGTTCCCAAATCTTGGAGAGGATGGTATCCCTATCATCACCAGAGCAAAATCCACAATAAAAAAACCCCTAGCACAAGGGTAGATGTCAATCCTACCTGAAACAAGAGGACGCCAGTTCACAGAGATCCACTTGTGGAGGAGCGAAAGATCAAAGCCGATGTCGTTAAATCGGCAGATCAAACCCTTGGAGGAGAAAAACTCTTCAACCTTGAGCACCAAATCCCCAAGGGAGACCAAGGGAGAAGATTTACCAGCAAGGAGGGGCTTGGAAAAAGAAAAAGTCAAATCCACAGCATAAGAAAGCTTCCCATCATAGGTGAAAACAGTCCCCTGTTGCCATCAATACCGCTTGGGAGAAGAGGATCCAAAGGGGCCCGAGGGTGCCAGTACTTAAAGAGCAAGAACGGAGTCAACTAAAGCGCCACCGCAACCCAAACCAAACCCCCAGAAATTAATCCTCCCACAACCCTACCACCAAATCCGGTTTCACGTAACCTATGACCACGAGTCATGAGCAACCATCACCACCACTAGGGTTCCCGCGAAAACAACTAGGGAGAAATTTGGGGAAGAGCCATTTTCGTGGGAAGACTTACAACATCTTTATATAAATTTTTGGTCATTCATTGTTGTATTATTCATATATTTTTTATCGTTTCCCTTATTTCCACTAAAATTGTATTTGTAGGGTCCTAAGGCCCCGTAACCATAACGTACGGCCATGGCCCTAGAACGTAAGTGTAAAGTTCAATGGGATTTGTTATGTGCATCATTTTGATCCTCTTTTGCATCCCAAGGGTTTCAAGCCTCCTTTGTCAATTTCTTATCACTTGTATGTTAGTGTATTGCACACCAATAGTGTCTCAATTTAAAATTAATAAGTCTACAAATACATATAAATGTATTAGAGAATTTAGGACATGAAAGGAAATCAAGAGATAGAACCTCATCATTGTGTGTGTGCAAAACTAATTGATGTAATTATTTAGAACATGACAAGATCTAATACATTATTTCTTTATCGAGACATTAATAAAAAGTGGGAAATGTCGTAGTGTAGACAATGCATTATACTTGATATGTCATTTTTATATTGTACCTTGTTAAAAGAATTGACCAATGTTTATAGGATACATATTTATTATGGCCTCATTAAATGAGTATGTGTGACATCCACAATTCTAGGTTTTATACCTTAAATTATTTTAATAAACTTGGATTAACATTAGAATTGTTAAGTTTAAATTCAAACTATTTAGTAATTTGAAAAAGGTTGACCATTACAACTATAACAAAATTTCAAACCTTTTAAATAATTCCAATCTAATAGGAAATAGAAAACAAAGAAATTGTATTTGACGTTTATGCTTTGCATATTTTTGGAGAAGTGAGAAGGAAAGTGTTGTGTATTTGGGTGTATTGTTCCATAAATTAATAAAAGGATGTATTTTTCTCTCGGAAATTTTCACCCAAAAAAAATTCCCACATAAAATTGTGTTATGTGATGTTTACTTGTTGAGTGATTTACTTATGCAATTTATTAGAATTCAAGCTATAAGCACTAGACTTGAGTGTTCCTAGATTTAGTTTATATTTCTAACATGGTATGTGGAGAAAAATTATGTGGAAATAATCTATGTAACAAGCCATCTTTTCGAATTAATTCCATCCATCCCCTTTGCATCATCATGCTACAATGTTGCTTTTCCATCGACCAAAGAGAAGCATTCATTCTCAAAGGGGCAAATTGATTGATGCGACAACTATTCCAAGGGAATAATAGATAATATTGAGGTCTTTCAATGAAGCCCTCCTCTCTAAGCATGTCCAAACAATATTTGAGGCAATTCAATCTTGACACATCCAAACGGGATTAACTCTTTGCACATCCAAAATGGTGACATGGATTCCTTCCAAAGCACGAAGACAATCTAAAATCCAAACTCGCTTCCCTAAATATTATTGGGAATAACATGTGGCTATAATCCATATATCTCACATTCAAATCACTAGCAGAGGTAAGTCCATGTGCTAAATTAAATATTAGCAATCACACGTGAAATGTATTATGGAAACGTTCAAGGTGATATAGTGAAGAATTCAAATTGGTGTGAGGAAGAAACATGAGAAGAAGAGGGAAAAGAAGAAGTTGTTCAAAAGTGGAAAAATACAAGGGGAGTAAGTTGAATGGGGAACTAATGTGATACTCTAACCTCGAACAACAACATGACATTTATGGCAATCAAATGAAGGAGAAGATTTGTGTTGTGTAAAACACATGAGGCAACTATTTGCAGAGATATATTAGTAACGTAAGGAACGTCAAACAATACTTCTAAAGTGAATAATTGTTTACAATTTCAGCGTCTAAAGCAGAACTTTGCATGGCCCCTTTAATTTTTAGTTGGAGTAATTACAAGGAAGTATGTGATGCATGAACAATCTGTTGGTGCGAGTTATCCTATGTGTCCTCCTCGTATATTGGAGGGTCATCTCACATGGGTTAGGTTTAGGGTTTGCTATTGAGTCATGCACTAGGGTTACTTAGCACCCTATATGTACTCTCTTTCTATTCATTTATGAGCATGCCAAGACACTCCGTTGTCTTTTTCTTATGAGCAAGCTTTATTCTGTTATGCAAGTTATTCAGTTGTTGATCGATTCTTCCTTGTGATTACGTTGGAGCCATTACGATTCAACTTGAGTGCAACTTCATTGTGGTGCACGTTTTCGATATGATTCGTCAACTCTTTCATGGTATTAGAGATACACAACTTGTCGTCACACCAAAATCTCAAACTTTCAAGGAGAAGGATATCATCATGTTAATCATCGACTACACCAACACCCTCTCGCACGATGAATTCGGGTATACACCCAATCAAAGCCCAACGACATTAAGAGGTAGTGACCGGGGAATTTCTGGGAGGTCACCCATCCCAAAGACTACTCTAGGGCTTCGGGCGCGCTTAATCAAGCCGGGTATCGAGTTGCATGACTTGTCGTCACACTAAAAGCTCGAATTAATGGTGGAGAGGGATCTCATCGTGTTAAAAAGTTGCTACAATAATACCCTCCCGCACGATGGAGCGGGTATACACCCAATCAGCCCAACAACATTAGGAGGCAAAGTGACACAGGGAATTTTCCGGGAGAGGTCACCCATCTAAAACATTGATTTTACCCTTCTTATTGCCTTGCATTGACTAGTGAGCACGTCCACCACAATCTGCAAAGAAGGGGGTTTTCATTTGCGACGTGAGACACTTTTTCTCACAACTAGGATTGGCTTTCGCCTCCTTCCTTGTTTTTTGCTTGTGCTTGTTTATGGTGTCCTATTTTGCGCTCCACGAAACACTGTTGTGGTCTCCTCTCTTACTTGTTATTACACCGATTGCAAGACGAGTTGCAAGTGTTTCAAACCACACGCACGGACCCGATTGTAATCAACGCACTAAACTATAAAGTGTCGAAAGCAAGGGGGTTGTTATATTGTCCTGGGTGGTTGTGTTTCTTTTTGCATTTCTTTCTCTCCCTCTTCACTATGGATGCACTTTCAATTCCTTTGCTTACGCCATTCAACTTCTTCGAATGGAGATCAAAAATAATAATGAAACTAAGGGGTAAAGGGTTATTCCGAATCACCATGGGAACTAAGACTGAACTAGACGACGAACCTGAAAAATCTAAGTGGTTAAACCGTAGTGATGAAGCTTTAGGTCTTCTTTGCATGTCTATTTCTCCTGACTTACTCTTCCACATTGAGGTGTCTGAAACACCTAAATCTACGTGGAAAATGTTGGATGCGATGTTTGGACAACTAGATGACATGAGAGCGCATGAGTTGGAAAATGAACTACCATGGTTAAATCCTAGTGACTTTGAAAACCTACAAGATTTCTTCTCAAAATTTGTCCACATTAGATTGTTGTTAAAAGGATGTCAAGTAGAGAAGAAAGATTCTCAACTGATCTTGTCGATTCTCTCTAAGATAGGTCTCGAATATTCTGTCTTCATGTCAACTTTCTACGCTACAAAAGTTGCTTTAGGCGATACTTGGACTATGCCCTCCTTTGACTATTTTTCGTCCCAACTCATTCGAGAACAAGACAAACTCATTCAAATGTGGTCTCTCAATTCCAAGTCACATGCCCTTGTAGCTAAGTACTAGCAAGGGAAAGAAGACCTGAAAAGAAGAAAGAAACAAAGGATCAACCTAAGAAAGAAACCAAGACCAAACCTAAAAATGACACAAACACTTCGACTTCGAGCCTAAGGCACGAGAAAAGCAAGTTTTTGTATTCCTATTGTAAGAAGTGTGGTCACGACGAGCACCACACTGTTTTGAAGCAGATTGATCACTTATCTCATTTACTTGAGAAGAATAAAATAAGTGTTCTGAATCCATAAAACAAAGTACTCAAGGCCGAGTCTTCATTGTAAAGGTGTTAAAAATGATAAGAAGAAAGGAAAGGCCCTTGTAGCGAGTTGCTCCTTCATCAACGTGGATTATAGATTCTCGGTGCCTCGCACCACATGGTTTCCTTGCATGTTGAGTTTTCCAACATCGAACCTTGTGGAATGTCCCAAATCACGATGGGTAATGACACGACAGTTGTCGGTTTCGGTAGTGGATCGGTAAGAGAGATGGATGGGGAACATTTAACCAAGTGTTGAGTGTTCCGATCTCTACCAATATCCTATCGGTTTACCAAATTACTCACCTTGGTGAAGGAATGCAAGTGGAATTTGGTCCTAACTTGATGATTATTCATGAGCTTAACGATGACACTACAGTGGCTGAGGGAAAGGTGATCACCGTTCACGGTTATATACCTTTTCCCACTTTACTTCTGATTCTACGCCCACTGCCTTGCTCACTCATGCAAATGAGGTTAGTAAGCTATGGCATGAGCATTTCAAACATCTAAATTATCACTACCTTGAACAATTGAGCCAAAATGAAATGGTCAACGGGTTGCCTCGCGTCAAGTTTTCTAAGGGTCTTTGTGAGGGTTGTACCCTTGGAAAGCATCCTGAAAAGAACTTTGACAAAGGAAAATCCTGAGAGAGCCACTCATCCTTTGGATCTTGTTCACAGCTGATGTTTCTGGTCCATTTCCTTCTCCTTTGTTTACTAGAGCTCTTTATGTGCTAACCTTCATTGATGACTATTCGTGATATACTTGGGTATATTTTCTTAAGCTTAAGTCTGAAGTCTTTAAACATTTTCAGGACTTTAAGGCTCTCACGAGAAACAAAGTGAATGGTGTATAAAGGTTCTTCGAACCGACAATGAAGGTGAATATGTAAACAATAGATTCATAGATTTCTATACTTTTGAAGGGATTTATTTGCAGCGATACTGATTCTTATAGCCCTTTTCGGAGAATGGAGTCGTAGAAAGAAAGAACCGTACTCTTGAGGAGATGGCCACTTGTATGATTCACTCGAAGTCTCTTCCTCGCAAAGATATTGGGCAAGCGGTGAATTGTGCTAATTACATTCAGAACCGTGTTCCACACAAGGCAGTAAGAGGGATGACACCCTTTGAAGCCTGGTTTGGACACAAGCCTGATGTTGAGCACTTTCGAGTCTTCGGATCCAAGGCTATGGCTTGGATTCCCAAGAAGAAATGCAAGGCCTTGGAACCACAATCCAAACCTTGTATCTTTATAGGGTATCCTGATGGCGTGAAGGGATATCGTTTGATGAATCCTACTTCTCATGAGTTGTATATTGAGAGAAGTGTTAAGTTCGATGAGTCTTCTTCGACTTCTACTTCTCCACCTATTGAGGTTCTTCAACTCACTGATTCGGATTCTGACTCATCAGATGATGATACTATTGAGTATGCTCCTCTTCATGATCCTCCCGACCATCAGACCTCTGAGTCTTCTGATTCTAACAATAGTGATGACGAGGACTATGTCCCTTCTCACTCAAGTGAAGAATCTTTCAACTCTGAGCCTGATCCTCTTGGTCCTCTTTGGGCTAGGAAAACTTTGCAAAGTGTTGGAGATTTAGTTGGAGATACTTCGGATATGAGATGTACTCACTCAGATTTCATTAGACCCCACTCTTTCTTTGCCTCTGCTTCTGATCCACAGTCTTTTCGGGAGGCTTCTGGTATTCCTGAGTGGGATTCTGCCATGGATGAGGAGTTTTCCTCTCTCATGAAAAATGATACTTGGGATCTCACCCCTCTTCCGAAAGGAAGAAAATCATTCGGTTTAAGTGGGAGTTCGGAGTAGATGGAGACGTCGAAAAGTTTAAAGCGTGATTAGTAGCTAAGGGTTTCTCCCGAGATATTTGGGGTTGATTATCTTGAAACATTTGCTCTAAGTTGCGAAGATGACTTCTATTCGGACCGACCTCGCCATTGCCAAGCAGTAAATGAGATGGAAAGTCCATCAAATGGACGTTAAGAGTGCCTTCCTTCATGGTGATCTAGAGGAAGAGATCTATATGGAACAAACTCCGGGTTATGTCTAAGATCCCTCCCTCGTTTGTATGTTAAAGAAGTCTCTTTATGGCCTTAAACAAGCCCCTTGGGCTTGGTATGCCAAGATGGACTCCTTTTTACTTACATCAAGGTTTACTAGGTGTCACTCTAATCCAAATATTTATATTCTACAACAAGATGACTCCATACTCATTCTTGTTCTCTATGTTGATGACTTGTTGATCACAAGCAACTCTTCCTCTATTATTGATTTGTGAAGATCGCCTTGGCCAACAGGTTTTCCATGATTGACTTAGGTCTACTTCATTACTTCCTTGGGATCCAGATTTCACAATCTGACTCGGGAATTTTGATTTCGTAACCTAAGTATGCTCTTGATTTGCTAGCTCATTATCGTGATGTCCAATTGTAAGTCTTCTCCTACTCCTTTTCTTTCTAGAATTAAGTTTGTTTCAGATTGTTCTACTCCCTTGGTTGATGGTACTCTTTATCGACAGTTGGTGGGGAGTTTGATTTACTTGACTCACACTCAACCGGATTTATCATATGATGTTGGGATCATGTCTAGATTCATGTAGGAGCCACATGAGCTACATTGGAAAGCAACTAAACAAATCCTTCATTATGTTCATGGCACTTATATTGATGGCATTCACTATCATGGAGGGGTGGATATTGACTTGATTGGGTTCACAGATTCTAATTGGGCCGGTGACTTAGATCATCAAATCTACTTCTGGCTACAATTTCTCTCTTGGTTCAGTCCTATTAGTTGGTCTAGCAAGAAGTAGAATGCAATTGCGATATCATCTACAGAGGCAGAATACAGAGGAGCAGTTAACGCTGCCACCAAAGCTATTTGGCTACAGGGTATTCTGACAGAGTTTGGCATCCACCTTCGTGGCCTACCATTATCTATTGTGATAACACGAGCACTATCTCCATTTGCAGAAATCTAATTTAGCATCAGCGGATGAAGCACATTGAGATCCATATGCACTTCATACGAGAGCTTATTCATGATAGTATCATCGACACTCAAGATATCATTCAGATAAATTGATCAGATTCAGTTGATTTATTTACCAAGCCCTTCACTGAGATGAAGTTTCTTCACTTATGGTCTCTTCTTGGGGTGAGGTCTTCTGCAGCTGCTCATCTTCTTTGGGCTATGTAGTCCTTCTCTTTTCATCTTCTTTCCTCTAAGAAGATTGTGTTTGTATATGGGCACCTTATCAGGCCTTTAGTTGTCAGGTCCCATTGACACATCTTTCTTAGTTGTTTAGGAGTGTCTTCTCTTTCATCTGACTCATCATATCCGCTACCCCAGCTTCGATGAAGGGGGGTGTTGGTGTGAGTTATCCTATGTGTCCTCCTCACATATTGGAGGGTCATCTCACATGGGTTAGGTTTAGGGTTAGGTTTAGGGTTTTTATTATTGAGTCATGCACTAGGGTTACTCAACACCCTATATGTACTCTCTTTCTATTCATTTATGAGCATGCCAAGACACTCCATTGTCTTTTTCTTATGAGCAAGCTTTATTCTGTTATGCAAGTTATTCAGTTGTTGATCGATTCTTCCTTGTGATTACGTTGGAGCCATTATGATTCAACTTGAGTGCAACTTCATTGTGGTGCACAGTTTCGATACGATTCGTCAACTCTTTCACAATCATCAAAAATTGAGGCTACCCAACATATGGTCATATGAGAGAAATTATATACCGGTGTACTCGTATTTTTTATTTTTTATTTTATGGCTTCAAGGTCATCAATTGAACGATGTTTAATTTGGTAGAAAAGACAAAGACATGAGTAGAAAGTTGTAAATGAAGTGATGGAAATTAAATACTTGCATGCCTCATACATATTTCATAGTTCGAGATAGTTTGAACCCAAAGAATATCTATTATTTTTGCTCCACTTTGTAGTTTTTATCTCATTTGCACTATTCATGTGAGTGCAATTTACACTTAAAGGGGCCAAAATAAATAAAGGGAAAATCCAAAGTTTGCATGTTTGAGACCCGATTGCAATACCCACTTAAAGTATAACGATGTAGTCCATGTTTCCAATTGTAAGCTCAAGTAATTACAGGAAATAGTTGAGGCACGAGAAAGTCATCGATAATTGAGCCCTTCCAACAACTGGCCATATGAGTGAAATGTACATTTGGTTGGAAAATGATAAGTTTGTTAAATAAGGCAAAGAAATGAATGGAAATCTGGAAATAAAATTGTGGGAATTAAATACTTGCATGTCACACAACTATTCCATGGATTAGATAGTTCCTACCCAAATAATATATGCTAATTGTGCTCCACTTTATCTTCTCAATATCTCTTTCATTATTCTTTTGGGGGTATTGGAATCCAATATATTAAAGGTACAAACCCAACCACATTGCACTCTTCTTGTAGCACTTTGTAGGCCCCCTTTTCAAATTTTAAGCTTGAGCATTAAAGGAATGCGACAACATGCTTTTGGGTCATCGTGTAACAACCACTTTATTATTACTCCAAATTAAGGAGGAAAAATTATTTAAAACAAACTCCTTAATATCCTTCTATGTTATAATGAATATCATTAATACTTAGCTTAGTGCTAAATAATACAACATTGTTTAGTATTCCAAAATCCATCTTGATAATAAATGTTAACCATGTGTAATTGTAAGGGTCCTTTAGATCTCCCTAATCTCCCTTAAACACTCTACATGAGTGTGTATACCATGTATAATTTTGGTTAAACCTTTTTATAGGTTAAGAGAATCTTGTGCATCCCCTTAGTGTCAACCTAGTAAATTATTTAAGTAACTTCCTTCGACTCAAGACATCATTGATTAGAAGAAATGGTGAACAAACAATGCAATCAACATTTACATTACTATGGCCATATTTTTTTGGCATTGCATTTGCAAGCTAGTTTCAAGACTGCACACTAGCCTACGGAACTTTTTCTTCCCTTCAAGACACAACCATCTCAATATAGTTATCAGGATTCTTTTCCATTGATTAAGAAATTAAGTTTCATTTTTGAAGAAGTAGGAACCATGACTCACCCTTTTAATGAAGTAATCATATCAATGCCACCTTAGGATCCATATGGGAAAGATAGTGACCACGTAATGACTTTCTTCATTACGTCCTCACTACCCTTCTCATAGCCATCCTAAGTTGGTACGGGTAGGATACCGCCGAAAGGACGATGAGTCTTAGTGACTACGGTTCATTTACATTTTCAGTTATCCATTTAAGTATATGAGTTTTTCTTAACGATAGGTTATTTCGTATCGATACACGACATTTCTTTCCGATAGAGAGTCCTATTAACTCACTTAGTTACTATCTTTAATAAGTATCTCTCATCATACTATCATAACATAGTGTTGTTATTTAATATAGAATATCTTAACCAAGTCTCATGTTTAAATGATACAATCATTTCCTAGTTAGTTTTGGTCTTAGTCTCATTCATGTGAGTTTAACATTTAATATGAATAGTACACTTAATCTCATCCGGTCATCATTTGTCATAAATAGAACAACTTATTTAGTAAGGTATATTATTAATATATCCTAGTTTATGTTGCATCGATTTCCCATGACGTACTTTATTTGTCAATGACACATTTATTCATCCATAATGAAACTATAAAATTAGTTATGATTACTTATCCAAATCATTAACTTATATTTATTCACCTTGTTGTTAAAATCAACACTTAAACACTTTTAATTTTAACCAGCTCAAGAGTGATTTAACACGATTTCATTGTATTGTTTATCGGGTTTCAGATTATGTTCGTATAAACATAATTGCTCATTCAAAATGAAACAATAAAACAAATATACTTACATATCATACTATCGTTAAATTTAATATACATATTGTTGTTAAAATAACATTGAAAGACTTTCATAACTCACTAAGTATGATTAAAAACAACAAGTATTTATTGCAATTTTAAGGATAAATCCTTAATTTTGAAATAATAACAACCAATTATTCAGAATAGTACATGTTATCCCAAATTCACCCCTAACAAATTTGGTCAAAACAAGCCCCACGCACATAAAGAAACTATGAAGGAAACGATTCAGACCCGCGGGCTCACTTTCCAGAATGACAAATAAGGTTGCAAGCAAGCTCGACTCAAGGAGCACAGGAGAAAAATGAGGCAGAACGACACAAGAGAAATCAGAGACCCAAAAGAGTCAGATTCGACCCTGCACAGGAAGAAGTTAAAGAAAACAGATTTGTCGAGTGAACCCATGCTTCAAATCCAGCAAACAGATTATAAGTGGGCTCGAAAATGGAATAGCAAGGTCGGAGAAGGAGAAAACAATGTCGAAAGAGGCCAAAAGCTCAAAGAGAAGAAACGGTGAAGGTTCGAAGTCTTCGGGCTCCGAAACAGTTCAGAACGAGCTCAAAATTGACTAAGTATGGAGGAGACAACGGACGCTGCCAAGTGTCCAAACGACGCATCTTTAATGTTGAATCCAAAAAGGGAGGCTCGAACAAGTGTCCAGGCCTCCACGTGTCCCAGGCCCAAAATGGAGGCAGAGTCAAAGCTAAAAGTCAAAAGGAGGTGGATAGGGCGGGCCTCAAAAAGGCTAAGTATAGAAGTGCTAGTGGAGGCTGCCACGCGTCAGCTCGGCGCATCTCCAAGGGTAAATCCAAAAGTGGAGACTCAAATGAGCGCCATCTCACCATGTAGTCCAAGGTCCAAAGAGGTAAGAGGGGCGTTGAAAAGTCCAAGAGCCTATGGAGGCTCCCACGTGTCAACCTGATGCTCTTTCAAAAGCAAATCCTAAGCGGGTTTCTAAGTAAGCAGGCTTCGCGAGTCCGGTTTCATAAAGGGACAGGGTCGGGTTGAATAGTCAATGCATTGAGATAGGCCAACGGAGGGTGCCAAGTGTCAGCACGATGCTAATTCAAGAGTAGAATTAAGGGAGGATTTTTAGACAAGCGCCAGGCCGCCACGTGTCCCCAATCAGATATATGACCCCGCCAAGCAAAAGACTTAGCCAAAAACATAAGGAAATTGAGCAGGTCGTGGAAGAAACCACATGTTAGCCCTGCACCACTCCAAAAGCAAAAATACAGATGCTACCCTCAAGCATGCGTCAGCCCTTCACGTGTCTAGTTTTAAAAGGGGGCCCATTTTCAAACTATTTTTCCCACTATTTCGTATGACCCGATCCAAATTTCAAATGGGTATATCTTTCAACTCGAGGCTCAAAATCCAACAAATATGGAACCATTGGAAAGATCTCGGCCTCGTCTACGCCATGGAGATATGGAACTTTAAGTTTGGAGAGGTTAGGTGGGGAGAAAATGGAGAAACGTCTTTGGGCCTTTAATACAGGATCTATTTGCCCCAACAACCCGATCGGATTCGATCTAATCCGTCGTTTCCCCATCCTTCGAGGTGCCAAACCAGTAATTGATGCAGTCAAGACAGATTTGGGGTGGATTTGAGAGAGGCATTGATTGATAGTGGTTGAGCTTTCAAAGCAGGATTCAATGCGTCTCGAGGTGGTTGAAAGCAAGATACAATTTTTTTCCCTCTTCTCTCTCTTATTCTTCCTATATATTGTAATGAAGGGGCATATTCAAAGGGTTGGTCATTATTTCTCTCTTTCCCCCTCTCTCTTTCTTCCTTAGGGTAGAATGCAGAGTCTAAGCCTCCTTCCATGGCTCTATAATGGTGTTTTCTTGCCTCTTGCCCACTAATGATGTATTGTGTAACATTTTGGAGCAATAAAATTTGTTTCGTGATGCATCTGTCCATCCTTGGCTTATTTTGTTGTCTCTTCTTACCTCTCATCGTCGCAGGGTATACTATGCATATTTTGATGTTTGTTTGCAGGTCCTGGGAGCTGTGTTTAATGGGTTTCAAAGTGGTGTTCTGTGTGAAATCTATCTCTGGTCCGTGGTGTATTCTGTCCACCCTCTCCTCTACTCACCTCTCTCCACTTCAAGCGGTCGGGTCTGTGATTCAACCACTTCCTTTTCTAGTGTATCACCACTTAGTGTAGGCTCTTTCACCCCTCTCTCTCTCTCTTTGTCCCCTTGGAACAATTAGATTAGGATAGATTAGGTTCTACCTACACTGGAGTAGCTTGTGGCAGGTAGATTAGGAAGCAAGAATCGGCTTTCTCCGAAGGTCCATCTCAAGTTTTACAAGTCCCATAGTTTGAGAGATGGTCCCATGTTGTGCAATCACACCGAATGCCCCACTCCACACCCGGGCCATTTGGGGGTCTTTGTGATTTTGCACTAACAATACAATTCACCAATTGCCTTCATTCATCTTGCAAAGTTATTACTTTCGCAATTACAAACAAGTACAATAATCGAATTGGATATAAATAATAAAACATGATAAAATATTTTATAATCAAACCAATCGCTCACTTCATAAGATTTCTCCATCCTACACATTGTAGGCGAGTGAAAGTTGTATGCATGGTCGGATTCTATAAACTAATATGAACTATCCACTCATGTTCAAAGTTGCTTTAATTTGGAATAAAAGAACATGATAAGGTTATCTCAAGTAATAACTAATAAAATTTGTAATTCATCAAATGAGTTATATCTTAATGAACAATTAAAATATTATTACTTAATAAAGTTGTCTCAAATCATACATGTATCCAACAAACCATGATTTTATCTCGAAAGTAGTATCATTCATATTAATTTAATAATAATTTGTGATGTAATTAACAAATTCAAAATTTATATTAGCTACGGTCAATTCCACAAACTAAGCACAAGATAATATCAATTTGATATGTTAAAACTAGGTATAATAATTAGAATTGTATTAATGCACTTATATATCCCTAAGATAACCAAACGATTACATTGATTAGCTAAACTATCACATTCACATAAAAAGAAGGCTTGACAAGTTTTAGTTACAATCAAAGCATCAAGACCACAAGATGCTCAATAATCACACATATAATGCAAATTATTTCACCCTTTTTTTTGAATCTAACATTGAATAAACACCAAGAAAGGAATCACTCAATCACTATTAACCACAAATTTCATTAACAAGTGTATGGCGTAACCTATATTCTTAAGAAATGGATGTCACCAAGTCTCAAAATCAAACCTTTCAATTTAGAAATACAAAGTAACTTTTCTAAATATGCATTACTATTGTCTTAGTAACTTTTATAAATATGCATTACTATTATCTCAGCTCCTTAAGAGGTTATTAGCAAACAAAATTGGGTTCTATTAATATAGCGAGCTCGAATGAGCTAAAACCTCAAATCAAGTTATTCTCGTAAAGGGACTTAAACAACCATTTCATTAAAATATAAGAACCCAAACAGATTTCACCGACATCAAGAGAGAGACTAGTTCTTTATCACACAAAGTCCCAAAGTCAAGCCGGATCATCTAACGACAGGATCATAATAGAGCTTCAAAAATCAAAACATTTTAGGAGAGAGAAAGAGCGAAGCTCTTATACCTGTAACTCATTATTAAAAACGTTATCTCGGGATTGTAGATGAAAAAAGATATTAATGCAACATGCAAGTTAGAAACCAAACATAGATGAATTCCTAATCTAACACTCTCTATCACTACCTCAGATAGAGAAATAGATAAAAAGGAAGGAGAGAATAATACCCACACTTACCTACACGATTGTAACGCTCCTCCTTTGATTGGTTGGATGTGCTCTAAGTTGGATGGAAGATGGATGCTTGCTTCGATTTTTTGAGACATTTGGGCAAAGCACCTCCCCTTGATAGATTAGATTGCTAGATGCTTGATGAAGGATGGTAGATTGATTTTGGATGAATGATGGGTTGATTGGATGATAAAATGGCAGAGATTTGTTATGATCTTGTTAACTTGGCTCTCATGGAGGAGGAGAGCTCAATTTATAGCTGAAGAGTGGAGGATTCAATGGCTAAGATGAAGCCATGTTGGATTTAGATCAAGGGTGGAGGATGCATGAGAAGAATGGAGAATTCTAGAATGGAGATTTCTAGAATTTGAGAGAGGTTTCCATTGAATTAAAAATTCAATGGAGGGAGGGAGATATTTGAATTTTTAAATATGAAAGAGGGAAATTTAGAGAGGCTTCTAGAAATAGAAGCCTCTAGATTTAGAGGTGTGAGAATGTGATTAGATTATGATTAGATTAGGTTAAATAAATATTATTAGGGATGTGATTTGATGGAAAGGATAGGTGTAGGGATGTTTAAGGTAGGTGGTAGGTGAGGTGTAGGGATATTAAATTCCTATAAAATGATAATTAATAATTAAAATAGGATAATATGAATTAAAGTGATTAATGATAAAATGGGATAAAATAATGAATTAAGAGGATTAATAATATATTGATGAAATATTAGATAAATGATAAAGGATAGTAAAATGATAAAGGGGAAAATGATAAAAGAGCTCAATGTTGCTATTATGTCAAACTCCTTTAACAACTCACCCGATTCATTTGAACAACTCGATCAAGGGCTTTATGAGCTCATAAGGGCCCAAAGGAAGATTTTAACCCCTTCAACTCCCTACAAACCTTCTTGCATTCTTTAGTGTCGGGGAGTTGAGGATCAATGTCGAGAGTGCCTTGAAGCCATAATGCTAGATTCTACCATTTTTTTGCTTGCCAGGCCTTCACTCCATTGTCCAATTTTTCGGGGTAGTGAAATTGGACAACAAAACCATCAAATCACTATGCACAAGCTCAGGTGGTGAAGAAGATCTCTTTGAGAAATTCTTGGGAATAGATCTTTGTGTTTTTCCTAATGCACACTAGGAAAACTCCCTCAAGACAAGAAACTCTAGGAAGATCATCAACCATACCATGAGCACTAGAATCCTTCAAATATTTGTAATTAAGATGTCCAAGTCTCTCATATCAAAGCTTACTCTCTGAATCTTCATGAGATACCAAACTTGTCCCTATGGAGGAAGTGTTATCAAAACCATCAAAGTGATATAATCTAGAACCATGATCAACAATACCTTGAGCAACAATTGAATGAGGATCTAACAAGGCTCGTATTTTTTCCCCTTGTGGTGTAAAAGTCATTATTTTGTCTTAACCAAAATGACAAATTTGATATACTTAAATCAAATTTGTAGTTATGTAAGGAACATACGGTGCATCTTGATATGCCACCATCAAAGTGTATGCCACCTTTTTCCTTTAATAGAAATAAAGGAATAATCTCCAACCTCAATTTTGGAAGTAGATCTCAAACTTAGAGATACAAAATACTCCTCGGAATAAGTCATGTGCTAAGAAGCACCAAAATCTCTAAAACAACTAACGACATGAGTTTACCGAGATATCCCAACAACATTAAGTGCTTTGTCATACTCATCAAAGGAGGTGGAGTGGAGATAGAGATTTTGTGTTTCTTCTTGCATCCTTTAAGGCTTGCATTTGCTTGGAACACCTATGTTTTTCACGACTACTACCCTCACAAAAATAGCATGAAAGGCTAGACTTATTCTTGGATTTAGAATACTTTTTGGGTTTATAGTTGTTTTCCTTGGGTTTAAGAGAATTTTGAGATGGAGAAGGAGTGAACTTGGATTTACCTTTTGGTTTTCCCTTGTCCTTATGATTAGATGTTATTAATGCCTTGTGAGAGGTGGAATACTCAAGCTTAGACATTTTGGATTCTTCCTCAATAATTATTTCACAAAATATTTCTAAGGTAGGTATTTGGAATGTGTCACATAATGCATCTATGCTAGATAAAAAGGTAGAAGCAAAGATTTGGAATGGACCTCTCAACTTGGATAGAATTAGGTAAACACACTCTTCATCTTTCTTATCTCTTCCACTCCCCTTCAATTGTGTCAACAAGTTCTTGAATTAGTAAGATAATTTATAACTCGATGGAAAATATCCAGACTAAGGAGGTGATCTCAATTTTAAGTTGCATGGCTCTCATGTTATCTACCTTACCGAATAAGACCTCAATTTTTCCCATATTTTGAAAGGAGACTCACATTTTCCAAATGAAACAAAAGACTATCACTTACATAAGTTCTATTAAACCCATACACTCATCAAATTTGCATTGGTACTAAAATTTCTCATATTCTCTTGTGAATATTGGTTGTTCTCTGAGAATTTAAAGCACATAATCCTTTGTTTTTAATGATTTTTTACATTCTTGGTTTTTGTGTGTAGTAATTATGTGTTGTTAATGACTCAAATTGATCTAATCTATAAGAATATAAAGACGTCATTCTAAAAAATCACCAAAGAACAAAAGAAGGCAAGATACCCCCAAATTTGACACTTCATAATTGAGTGTGTTACAATAATGCCACCTTATAATTTTATTTTGTTTCTCAAAATAAACAGTTCTAATGGAACAAGCATGAAAAAATAAACACTTTTTAAAAAATGGCACTCGATTTCGAGTTGCCTATCAAAAGTTACAAGTTTTTACTTTGTGCTTTAATATTATTATTTTTAAAATAAAATGTCTTTTTCCTTCACCACACAAATTAAAACTAAGGGGGTTAGACTTGAGCACCCACTAGTAGGAATCACAAGCTTAAGCCCTCATATGACCATACTATATGACCAAGGACTAAGGATTTCTATTATTCGAAAAGAGGAACTCTAAAAAATGGAAGAGAAAACCTAGTACCGAACTCAAACTAAACAAAATTTATGTCTATCCATACCTACATCCACCCATGCAAAACCAAGAGAAACTAAAAAAACTATCTTCGTCACCGGTCAAATTTAGAGTCATTTTTGGGGTTTTACCACCTTCCGAATCCAATGAAGCCCTCTGTTTTGCATAAAAATGCACGCTATTTGTGACAAAATACTAAGAAATTATGAATATATAAATATAAAAAACCCTCGTTTGCAAAATAAAATTTACAAATTGATGTCTACATCATCTATCACTCGATACCATAAAAGAAACAATAAACAAATTGTTGAAGCCACAAAGAACTCATATGTTAATAAAACATCACACTCAATAAATTTGAATGCAATTTGTCGAATAACTTTATAAAACCTTTGCAAACAAATAAACGACAATATCATATATTATTATGGAACTCTATGTAGTACAATGAGAAAGGGCATTTCTTATATAGGTAAGGAAGACCAATCTAAGAACTAGTTAAGGCCATAAATCAAGCCATAAAGTAAGGAAATAAGTAGACAACAAAGAATTAGTTAAGACCATAGATCTAGGAAAGAACTAGACAACAAATAACTAGTCAAGACCATAGATCAAGGAAACAAATAGATAATATCTTCCTAATATCTAAATAAGATAAAATAAATATCCACACATAAGTGGGTGAGGATAAATAAAAGAGAAGGTAAATAAAGTACCTAGGTGAACATGAGCTAAGGTAAACAACCTACTCTAACAAGTAGGTGATGTAGGAACAATCATTGATAATTGAGACCCTCTCGGGGATGGACATATGAATGAAAGGAAGATTTTGTCTGTCAATCGAGATTTGCTACTTTGTTATTTTACTTTTTTATGGAGTCATGTTTTTGATTGCACAACATGTAATTTGTTGCATAAGGCAAAAACATGAATGTAAAGCTGGAAATAAAAAGGTGGGAATTAAAATCTTGTATATCCCACACCTATTCTATGGTTCAAATTGTTCTACCGAAAAATATATGTTATATCTTCTCCTTTCGTATCATCTTGATATTCACAATTATAACCAAGTTCATTTATCCTACATGATGATTTTTTTAAAAAGAATATTTTATTTCAAATCTATACATGTATAGAAATAGCTATGTAAAACAAGTAAATTGTAACCTTATTTGGTCTTATATACCAAGTTTTGAAATTAAATATTGATGACGACAAGAATGTGTAATGTGAAATGATAGAAGAATGATATGAAAAATTAGTCTAGAATTGGTTAAAATTTAATGGATGTTGGGTCGACTATGAGGGGTTTGGCATATTAAAATTACAAGGATAAAAACTAGATATGTTTCTTTCTAGCACAATTATACTATATTTGAGTACTCTTTGTTCCAATCTTGTTTGCCTCGGTATTAGGATGGAAAATGCAACGTTAACACTTAATTGTCAGTTTTTGTTTTAAATCTTTCTTTGTTTCGGATATGTAGAGATCCAACTCAAATGGGTATGTGCAATTAACTTTCAACCACCACATCTATCTTGTGTACACAAAATTTTTCCCTTTTGTTGAGATGGTCTTTGATGCGAGATTATCCACCCTTAGATGTTGTCCGAGAAGGGCAACGCGATTCTAACATGGCAAATGCATTCACCGTAATAATATATGCCTCGTTGACATACTAGTGAAGTCGTGTGGCTCAATCAATTAGTTAGTTGTGTCAAGTCTTTCATGATAGATGAGGTCAATGGTTTGACCCCCTCTCCCAATTGATTTTATTTGATTTGAATAAAATCCTACAGGATGATTTTTTTTATAAACGAATATTTTGTTTCAAATATATACACGTATGGAAATAACTATGTAAAACAAGTAAATAAGACATTATAGCATGAGACCCAAACCCTAAACACAAGAGACCCAAACCCTAAATTTATAATAATTATCAATGAATGAAGGTAAGAAGAAACTTCCTTGTTAACCGCTTCCTTCAAAAGGAATTCTGCTACCTATAAGTGTTAAAGGCTTGTAACAACAATTCCACGACGAGGCAAACTATCACTATTTCCAACTATCTCCCTTTTATGGTAACAACTTGCAACAAAATTTCGATGACAAAGCAAACACCATGTATGGAGAAGTAAAAATTGTGGCCACACTAAATAGACTAAAACCCCAAATGTCTAATAATTAGTATGGAATGAAGGTAAGAAACTTGCCTTTTAGTCACTTCCTTCAAAAGGAATTCCAACTACATATAACTGTAAGGCTTGTCACTATTTCTAGCTATGTCCATGTTACGACTATCTCCTTGCTATGGTTACGACATTGAGAAAAAGTCAAAACAAATAGCTAGGGTTTCAACTTTATCCTTGCATCAAAAATCTATCACTATTTCCAAGTCTGAATGAAAATTGACTAGGTAAATTATCCTCTGAGATATATTTTTGTTACGGCTATCTCCTTGATATGGTGACGACGTTGAACAAAATGTCAAAGGAAAAGAAAACAACTAGGGTTTTGATTTTCTCCGGCAACAAATTTCATCTATGACTATCTCCTCGCTACGGTGATTTGTTGAATAAAAGGTCAAAGACAAAGCAAACAAACTAGGGTTTCAACTTTCTCCGGAAATAACTTTGATTCCTCACGAATTATATAATGGATTCCAAATGATGATTAAAATAGACACTATGGATTCCAAATGATGATTAAAATAAACACTATGGATTCCAAATGATGATTAAAATGTCTACAATGATGAGGCATTGGGTATATGTCCCCCTCTATGATTATATTATTTTAAATCTCCCACGAATGACATATTATTGATGATTCCATAAAACGACTCATCATAGCATCTATATAACTATAAACTTTACTCAAAAACACTAATCAATGCATGAGAATGTTCTAAATAGTTATATCTAAAGTAGAAAGTAATGCATTTCCCCTTATTCTATCTTAAGCTGAACTAATGACCAATGAAACTTCCACTAACTACTTTGTTGAGTAATTTGGTGACATATGCAAGATGATGAGGCACATTCTCTGCCATTTTGAACAGTTACAGTCAAAGGAGACCGAGTCTACAACCACTACACCATTTTGAAGACTGAACCATAACAAGCTACAAACTAGGACCCCTATTTCTAAAGCAGAGTTATGGGGTGTTATGGGACTTTTATGAATTTCTAATTGGTTGCCTATAGTTTTGGCATATGTTGTAACCAACCGTGTCTATAAGACACCTTCTCGTGATTGTTTCTTAGTTAGTTATTTTCGGTATTACAACAGATAATAGATAGAATTTATTTTCAGTTGCTCTCTGAAGTATGTAACAGACTCATTTTTATCAATACAATACATGATATTTTGAGGATACGTTTGTGTTAAGAGCCTCAATCCCAAAGTAGAGCAAGGGCCCACTTGACTGAGGAGATTGGAGGACTGGTACTTCATGTAAAATCTTTACATTTACTAAGTTCTAGTTTTAATATCTTGACTTGGTGATTATCTGAATACAATCTTATATCTCTTTATTTCAGTGAATTTCCTTTACTTGTCATTTCCTTTAAACCAAACATTTCATTCAGTAACTTTATTTCAGTAGAATAGATGCATTTTATATACTTTGTTTTCCATTTGATAGTTTAGAAGCTTTTGATATTCAATAGTTTAGACATTTACTCACTTTCAGTAGATAAGTAATATAGAACAAGAGAATCAATACCAAACAAAACCCCAAAGAGAGAACCACCATAGTGACTGAGCTACATATCAACTTCTCTGCATACTAACCTTGAACACATCCTTGGTCTATAATGACATCAACACTTGAATAGGTTGATTAAATGATTGGAAGTTATAATGACCCATCAATTATACTAAGAATTGGTTACATGGGCTAAATTTGATGGTCATTTAGATTTATATGTAAACTATATATTAAATATAATTGAATATATTAAATAGTATTTTTTATATTTAATTAATAGTGTATAAATAACATGAATTTTTACTTTTTTGATGGGAAATATTTGAAAATTACCGTCACTTCAAAATTGTGTGATAGGCATAGGTGGCCGTCAAATTTAACCCCTGATTGGTTATGTTTTATTTCTATGCAAACATGAACTTGGATTAATGGGTAAGGGTTGAAAATACTTCAAAATTATGATTGATTTTTAGTGCATTGTGGTTGTAATGGACCATTCTGCATGTGTGTTGTCGACTTCATCACGATGGTAGTTATATTATTTTCTATAACTTTAATTATGGATTTCGTTATATCTCACGAAATTTGTTTTTATGTTGTTACAACATCAATGTCTCTTGCATTTGCAAAGGATGATCATGTGGATTTGTTCTCAAAAGGAACTAAAGTTGAAGAGGGAAGAGTATTGGGGAAAGCACAACTGAGGTGAAGGTAGTGAATATTGGCTTCCAAAGATAATGTATTGGGAAAATGTTTTGCGCACTTTAGATAGACCATTTGTAAATTGTAGCAGAGGTTAGATGTTTGTTTTTAGCCACAAACAATACAAGATAAAGACATATATGACCAAATAATAGGAGCCACACATATTCACAAAGAAGACTACATTAGTCAACATATCCCAAGTAATAATGATATTTACGTTGGGCCTATTTGTGGAAGATCTAAACAAGAATTCAATCCTTTGAAGGATGTGTTCAAGGGACAAATGCTTCTTATATGACCAAGAAATGATAGTGACAAGATATGCATAGGGAGAGAAGATGGGGATATTCTCCTTAAACGAGAAGGAAATAATGTAAATAAAAAGGTGAGAGTTTAATATTGGAAACCTATTGGGAGATGAGAAGGTGCAACATTGTATTAGGATTGTTTAAGGCCAAATAAAACATGGACCATCTCAGACGAACTTAAAGAAGATATTGATATGGATAGAATCATCAAGGCATGGACACCAAACAAAAATTGGCAAAGTGGCTTCATAAAGATACCTGATAAAGGACATGAGTAATGAATGTTAACTTCGAGAAACTATTGAAGATCATAAATTTGTATGTGAAATCATCTTGGCCTGGGATGTGGGTTTTTTGAAAAATATTATTCCAAAGCATGCTCCAACAAACTTTACAGTTGTATTATTATTTGATATTTAAATGGAAGATTTTTCCATATAATTCTATAAAACATCGTGTCATTTATGGAAGTTGAATCTTATTAATGTCTTATTAATATAATTTCCACCATGTAATTAATTTAATTTTGTAAAAATAAATAAATAATTCATTTATTATGGTAATAAGTTTATAGGGAGTTGTTTGTGATTTACAGGGAATTGGGTAAGATTTACAAGGAATTTGTTTCAATATTTCATGATTTGGTTTTCTCATGGAATTGGCCATAATTTATGATTTCATTACAACCACAACATCAAATGATCTTTGCCTAAAGTTATGTGCATAACCATAACTTATGACATGCACAACCCATTAATTAAGCTTCGACACTAATAAACCTAATAATAAATGAAGCCACGAGACTTATAATTCTAAAAACACCAATCATGCTCTTACCATTGATGTATTAGACTTGTTGAATTGAACATTAATAAGTGTGCATAATGCATATGATCTCCTCCCGACCATCTCAATCCTTCTAATAAAAATATTCCTAAGTTACTTGTTTAGAATGGGCCAATGCCCATGATTTTAAATTAACTTATTTTTTAATTGTTTTAATATTACTTTATAAAGTGCAAACCTTTCAAGTCTATATACTTGACTATGTGGAAGTAACTTTGGTTTTACATAGAGAATTGGTTATGGTTTATGATTTCATTACAACTAAATTATATGTTTTGAATCCCCTAATTCTTGAATTAAGAACTACAAAATTTATATGCATAATTACCCATTAATTAAGTTTAGATAAGGACACAATTAGTCAAACTAATACGTAACATCTCCTGATCAAAAAGGATAAGGACACAATTTTGTAAATTGATACTTTTTGTTATGTCCCATGTTGTTTTCTTGTAGACCAACAAGTGTGTCTTTCATAGATTGTCATTCTTGATCGAATATTTGTCCACGCATTGGTGAGGCAGGTATATAACCATAATTTCATTAAATTTGGACATTGATAAACCTTAATAAATGAAGCCACAAAACCTTTCAACTAAAAATATTCTTAAGTTACTTGTTTAGAATGGGAAAATGCCCATTTTAAATTAGCTTAGATAATATTATTCTAATATTATCTCTATAAAGTGCAAACCTTTCAAGGGTACAATGGGATGATTTTTTTTGATAAAAAGAGTTTTCTAATTACTTGTACATAGTGTAAATATTGGAATCCGATATTACACTACTTAAAAACCAATAATGACAATATTGGAATCAATATCACACTAGATAAAAACCAATAATGGCAATTTCATAATCCAATTTCAACAATTATAAAACCAGAAATGATGATACTATAAGTCTAGATTCTTGGACATATGTCCAAATTTAATGAAATTATGGTTATTGGTACAAGTGATACATTTCCTCCTCTCTTGCTTTATTTCAAACTATATGGATTTTATTTAAGCTCTTTATTTTTCGTAGGTATGAATGGCAACATAGAGGTTCTGCACATGTCCATGGTTTCTTATGGCTTGAAAATGCACCCAATGTTGATGCATTGGATTGAGGAGACCCAATATTTGTAGAGGCCACAAAGATACTTTGATAAATACTTGTCCTCCTATAATCCTCGTGCCACCTACAATCGATCAAAGTTTGTTTTTCGAACAATCCAAGATGATCCCGCTTGTTGGACACAACACAAATACTATCTTCTTCTCTACTCATAAACTTGGAGGAACTACTTAATCATGCTCAACGCCACACTAAATGTTCATAACACACATGCTTGTGGGAAAACAATCCCGCCTCCAATGTCGGTACAATGGCCCTCGGGAGACTCACCCCAATTCAACCTTGTTCGTGAGGAAGACATGAAAATTAAGTACCTCCTTCAAGAAATAAGGATAGACCTGAACATCCACAATTAGACGATGCTTATCAATATGGAGTGCCAAAATTGATTGCCGACCTATGATTTCTTGCCATGTGGTTCTAAAATATGTTGTGAAATATGCTTTAAAGGCGAAACAATGTTTCAAAACCTATCACCGAGATGCTTTCCATATTTTCTAAAGACGTATTGCCATTCACAAACTACTTACCGAGAGTGTCGTTGAACAAGACATGTGTGCTCATGAAACTTGCCACATGTTCCAAAAATGGCCACTTGTTTTCTGCAATCGTTATTTCGTTTCATTGAATGTTGGGAATAATGTATTGAGGTGGGTCCTGAATCAAAGTCTCGAAATATATAAAGCGTCACTCCTTGATGCCTATAGGAAACACCCTAAAACTATGAAACCGTACTATCTCACTCAAACTTCTCAAAACTCGGAGATACTGATAAATACCATACTTGGGAGAAACGGAAGCTTCGTCCCTCTCCAACAATTTTTGTGTTCTTCTAAGATTTTTCAAGTCCCATCACAAGAATCAATGTCTTTTGAACTTTTTTGTTGGAGTGAACTCCTTTTATACAAACCTTTCCTCATCATTTCTTCGATATTAGTGTCACCCTAGAAGAAATAATTTCTAATGGAACCTACTCAAGAACACTTATCAACCCTAACATGTTACCCACTCCAACTCTACACATGGACATTATTTAAATGATGATTTTGGCTTTGAAGACGAGCACACATGCTCATGCTCAATTGGACAAGTGACAACTTTTGTCCCACTCTCAGTCCAGAAACAACATGGGTCTTGTCGGTCTGGATATGTTGGGTCATTGAGAGTTTGACATTCGACACAACTACAACAATCATGATGTTCCATGTTCTTTTTACAGGAGTTGGGCTCATCTTTTATAGAGGTGAATAAAGCCATAAACAATATTGACCACGTGCAAAGCGTCCCCTCCACAACACATGTTTCTCTTTTTTCAACGGAGCAACAATTGGCTTTCAATACTATTCTTCACCATTTCTCACACAAAAACCCATCTACCTCCACTGAAATTAATAATTCAAGGTAGCACATGGATCGAGAAATCATATCTCATAAATACTATCAAGTCAACAATCACATCTATAGTAGTTACAAATCAATTGGCTCTCTTTCTACTTGCCTCTACTAGGGTTGTGGCATTCAATATTTTGCATCCACAATACATGCTTGCCTCTACATACCTATCAAAGAACTCAAACCCTTAGAAGGAAAAGCATTGTCATCTTTTCAAGACTCCCTAAAGCATGTTGAGTATATTCTTATTGATGAAATGAGCTTCATTGGACCCAAATTGCTCTGAAGGTTGACTTTTGCCTTGGTGAAGCTTTTCCCCATTCTAAGACATCCAAATTTGGTAACGGATCTATCATCTTCGTCAAGTGACCTAAGCCAATTCCACATATCGCATACATTCTATTGATGCGAACCACTCATATGACACAAGCCTTTGGAGGGGATTTCATACATCCATCTCCATGCAAATAGTTTTTAACATCAAGGTTCCATCCACGCACATGTTTCCTTTTGCCAATGACTTCTCCACATTCGTGATGTTGTTCTTCGTTTTAAGGATTGGGAACTCCTTATGTCTCACACTAATTCACACCTCTCTCAATAAGAAATTCATAGCTTCAACGATTCACCCCATTTGTTTACAAAAGATGACCATATCAACCAACACAACCTCGAGATGTTGAAAACATCGAACCTTCATATCGCTCAATCCATTACACAAATTACTAGGCGGGTTGATTTAGGGAACTTGATGACGATCAATCGCAACAAAGTTCTTTGCAAAAACCAAAAAGTCATGTTGATGTGATTAATTTGTGGGTTAAGAGAAGCCTTGTAAATGGTGAAGTAAGCACAATTTTCGAAATTGTTTACGACATTTCCATGACACCACCCGATCTACCACTTTTGGTTGTTGTCAAATTCGATAGATATATTGGGCCATGTTGGGATCACCCATTTTATATTCCGGTGCCACTAATTTCCAAAGGGAATAGTAGAAATGATAGTCGTCTTTTAAATATGTAAGTTTTATGAGACAATCAAATAAAATATTTGCAAATACTTAACGACTAAAATCATAAAAACCATCTAGCCAAATGTCAAATTTAAACTATGAATATGATTATAAACAACATGGCTTCATTTCGAAATATAATCTTCCTTTTCTGCACTGTGAATATTTCTTTTGCTCTTTTTTTCCCTCGTACGATGACGTATTTTAATTCCCATATCTTCATCTACTATTTATTTAGGATACATTTCCCCGCATACTACACCACTTACATTTAGAACTCATGTTTGTTGTGGGGATTCATTTCCGCCTTTCTTTGTAACTATAAATTCCTGCCCGTTTCCTCCTACGAGTCGGTGGAAAAGTACAAAACATTTCTTCACTTTGCAACTCAACAGATCCTGCATTTGCTCTCGTCATCGCTTGGCTACATATGCTGTATTATTTATTCACGTAACCACACTCAAATTTCATATACCTAATAAAGTGCAGTTGCAGTTGCAATAGTAAATTTCATATACCTCGTCAAACATAGTTTTCAATAACAATACATCTATACACGTACTCGTATAACTTAGATTAGACACTTCACTTCTTCCTCTCCTAATCCACTCCACTCCACATTTGATTTGCCCAACGCTTCCCTTTGGGCGTTCACACATTTTGGGTACAGTATTTAAAAATAAAAACAAGCAATACTCTCAAAAGCGTTTTTAAAAAAGAGTGAAGACACGCGGACGGCCGAAGAAACAAAGTCTACCTACTGTCTAACAATTACGGTACGAAAAGTTTCAAAATGAAAGTTCAAATTTGGAGCTTATGCAAACGGAGACTTATTTTTATAAACTTGTTTTCTCCCTCCATTCATTTTCAGTTTCAAATTTGAATCTTCAATCCATTCAGACGTCTCTCCCTCCTCACTTCAAATCCAAATTTCTGGAAACTAAACCCGCCAATGCCATTGAATCCAGTACTCCCAGTACTCCGATTACAAATACATTTCACACTCATCCATTTCACCCACCAATTCTCTTCGCCCATTTTACATTCATTCCACACATTATTGTTGGAATGGAGTTTCAGTTGCAGGCCGATCAGACAAGGCCTCAGCTTTTGGGCATTCGCAAAGAAGAAGACAAGGAGAACATCCCTCCTTTGTTAGCAGGTAGCTCGGTGGTACTATTGATTCATCCTTATTTATTGAAGAGGAAGCCTCTGCAAGACATTACCCACCTGTTTGCTACCATTACCAATGCCAACATCGTCCATAATGTGAGTTTCTTCTGTTTTCTGTATTTCAGGTGGATTTTCTCTGCTATCATGTTTTAACTTTGAATCTTATACCTACTAAACCACCCTCTTCATTTTTTCAGGGCAGAAGAATGCTCTCTGCAACAGATATGGAGTTAATAGCAAGCAGTCGGAACAAAAAGAGGAAGACCACAGATATGTCAAGCGACAACAACTCTAGTAGTCTCAATCTGAAGAGGCATATGCTCAGAAAGAGCTTCAGATAACACACTAACTGATGGCAGGTGTATATCAAGCAGCGACATTGCAGAGAAAACTTGGGCGGTCACAACTGTGCTAGCCTGCTTTGAATATTCTTCTCTCGACTCCGCTTTCAGAAAATCAACAATAATTGATCCCTTAATTACTGCCAAATGTTGTGGCATTTACACATAGATAAGAGGAAAACTGATAAAATGAGGCTCATGTCATTTGCCCTTCTTGGGGTTACTAAAGTACATCATTTTTAATAAAGACATTATTTTTTCTGATCACATCCAAGGGTTATAATGCCTTTTGCCATTCTCTTCCATGCACATTATTTGGTTTTGGGGCTTGTCTTGGAAGTCCCAGATTGCACTTGTGATCTGTTGCACCATATATTGAGCAAAATTTAGTGGATCTGACATATGGCCACTGTGTAGATATTTTTATCAAATAAAGGAAGGATGTGTTTGTTTACAGTGTCAGGCAAGTTGTACTGATTGTATGGTGAATCTATAGGTACAAAACAACAGTGCTCGTAAAGGTTTAAGAGGAAGAAATTTGGCATTGGTTTTTTTACAGAAAAAAAGTATTTGACATATTCAAAATTGCTAAGCTTGAGTAAAATCAAGATTTTTTCTGATCCCGTGATACTTAGGGTTTAATTGAGGGGATCAGATCAATGAACTCTGCCTTTGTATTTAACTCTATACATTATATAACTAAGCTACTAACACAGTGAATAACTTGGTCATATTTTAGCCAGTTGAGACAGATTGCCCAAATTACTTTGAATTTGTCACTTAATCTGATTTCTAGAGCTATTTGTTGTAATGATTGTCACATTGCTATAAGGATGTTACTGTTTGGTGCTCACTCAAACATGAATTCATTTCCTTATGCCTTTCTCTGCTTCTTTTTGGCCTCATTCTTGTCTCATGACTTAGTATTGTTACCCCATTACCTCATTCCATTTTCATGCCATCCAAGCCTTCTCCCAATACAAGTAATCAATATTAGGAAGCTGTTTCTAAACAGAGGAAATGAGGTTTCTAACCTATCTGCTTGAAAGCTGGCAAAATATTTGGACATAAGTGGAACTTAAAGGAGATGATACTAATATGGACATTTTTGTTGGACATCCTTTTCACAGGCTAACACAACTTGTGCAGAATTTGACAATTAGAGGTACATATACATTGTAGCACTTGCTACATTCCTTGATGTTCAAGACACAGTGATGGTATCAATTTTTGGTATCAGAATTAAAAATTGGTGCACACAAAAATACCCCTCTTTATTAATTCTCTGGTCTGCTGTAAAATAGCAGCCAACCAAACAAAACAGAGTTTTTGCTTTTCTCTTCCTACTGCAGCCAACTCTCACTGCTCCCAAATAAGCATGCAAAAGTCTATATTTAAACAAAAAACTGAAGACTAACTCAGCCTTGACAAAGCAAAAACAAACACAACTACTTGACAGCTGTTAAAGCAAAACAAAATTTTAAGATACTAGAACAAGGGAATTTTTTTTTTTTTTTTTTTTGGTATAACGTTCTCTGTTATGAATTATATAGTTCAAACACACGTTCAAGTTTTAATAATTGTTCTCTGCCCAAACAACACAGTTTGGAACACACAATTTCCTTTTTAAAACTAATGTTCCTTGTTCGCATATTTACAATATGGAACACACATTCAATGCCATTCAATCTTATAACAGATTCTATATGCTGTTGTAAATGACTCGAAGAACTGCCGATCTCCCATTTTCATGGCTCGGAGTTTCAACGATCTCTCATTTCATGACTCGGCAACAACCGATCCTTCATGTTCGTTCATGCATAGTATATTATATATACAAGTTCTCTTAACCGTTACCGGTTATCGAAGTGATCCATTTAAGAAGCCTATCTGAATATCTGTTACTGATATTCATCTGACATCCTGCATCTTAAATTAAGTGATTAGGACAACGCAACCAGCACTTGTGATACTTTGGCCAAAGATTTTCACATGCTTTGCATGATCATATTCCTGGATGTGATACACATCAATGGAATACGTCCTTCACTTCACTTCACCTGTTATCTAGAATGGTCTTTCCTGGTTCCTACCAGTCCTTTCAATTTAAGGTAGGTTCAAATTTCCAATTTCCAACTAGTAATATGAACGAATATAGGAAGGTACTCATGGTAACTAAAGATACGCAGACATACGATGTCGTTCCCCACGACTCCGTGTGTCTAGTTATCTTTAGTCCTCCGGAGTCACTCCGTATACGTGATCATACTCCTATCCCCAGCCAAGAACTTCACATTCAGCCTATGTATTCTTGATGTTTTAATTCGGGAGGGCATTGTAATATGTCAGCTATAACATTGTGTCGTCATGAAGACCCCGTCTTCATGAAGACACCGTGCTTTAGCTGGCGTATGTCAATGTCCTACGGAATCCTCCCATCGAGAGTACACATCCTGCTCAAGTGATTTGGATATGATCTTAATATTTAAGATCAACTTTCAGCAACCATGCTGATCCTTTATCCTCGTTCCTGTTACAGTTGTATGTAGCTAAGAGAGACTAAATCCGTCCTCTAGCTTGCTATGCATCTTCTCCTTCTTACCGAAGGGTTGCATTTTCTCTACTTGGTTTTCTTCTTAATCTTTGGATTAAGCAGCCCGTTACCGACGGACGTGATAAGTTTAACCTATTAAACTTAACCAAGATTTTCCCAACTGTAACTAAATTCAGAATTCCAGCTTATTAGACGTCATTTAAACGAGGTCTAATTCCCAATAAATGTATTCATTTATTTTCCTTAACCTTACATAGTTAAGGTCCATTAGCTCTGGATATATTTATCCCATATCCTTTCTTTCTGAATTTAACATACGAGGTTATTAATGGAGTTCGAAAACGAAGTTCGGTTACTCCTAGTTTAATTGATATTCCTTAGCTTCCAAGCTAATCCTGAATACCTATCAGTTATGGAATCATATTCTTCCTAATCCTTTTTAATGTCAATTAAGAATTCATCTTTACCCAAGTATGAACTAATTGCACATTTCAACTTAAAAGTTGCATTTAGGTAAGAATAGATATCAATTCCTTTTTAACATCCATCCAAGGACAATTAAATAAATCCAAATCAAGAAATAACATTTTATTTCCAATTAATCAACAATATCAAACTGATATAGTTATTAAAATATCACACTTGTATTTGTATTCATCAATCCATTTCATAATCCATACATTTGCCAATCCAACTGACTGGACTTTGTTTATATAAAACATCATTACAACTCATAGATAGAAGAATGTACTTTCTTCTTTTCACAATTCCTCATAGAGGAATAATAACTAACAAATACAATTCATCTTCTGATAATCAAAAGAAGCATCAGAAAACAGCCATGTCTTCATTCTAATCAATTTCCATCTGCAAAATTATCTTGCACGGGTCAGTTCAATGAACTGAGCATATTAAGCACTTGTCATTAAAATGAGGTGCTTTAATTAACTGTCTCAATAAAAGAACCCTGCTTTTATGAAACGAAAGTATGAACATCAATCAAGAATCAAGCATCAAAAGAATGGACAGCATAACAACTGAACCATCTAAATACCATCCCAATCAGCCAAAGAATTGCTGTCCTATTTTCCACATAACCGTTACAAGTTCCAAATTACAATATTTGTAAAGTTTAGGAATACAAGTAGCATACTGCTGATATAACTTAACTGTTATCCTTTCTATTCCTTTCATTAGTAATAAATGCAAAGGGTAAAACTAACTGAAACGTAAACCAATTACTTTCCTTTCAGTTCATGCAACACATTTGATTCCAAGCAATCACGCACAGACGAGAAAGCAAACAAGCAATGCATATAGTTGCTCATACCCAAGCGATACAAAATTCGTTCTTAACGATTACAGATTTCCAACTGTATGAAAGAAGAAAAGATCATTTTTCCAAGTTATCCATCCACATTCCTATTTCTTTCCTCATGACTGTCCTAAAAATTGAATCCAAACGAGACACAATTCAAGATAACAGTTCAGAGTGAAACTTACAAAATCCATTCGGAATTCACTTTCCAGCAGCAAGAATAATTTCATTCATAATCAGCTTTAAATGAAAACAAGGAAGAATTTATCGTCCTTATCAATACTTCATTTAAATCAGGCTCATATGAATACCCAAAAACAGGTTAGTACAACATCGTATTTATCATAGAACAAATAGTATAAGGATGCATACTATGTACTTACTGTACTAGAAGACTCCATACTTCTTTCACTGTATTTTTAACCAAATAACAGTTATACAATCACGTAATCAATTATTCACATGACCTTCTATTTCCATGAACGCATACAGTTCAAAATACAATTTACACATTGTTGTTACCTACAGCAAGACCAAATCATAATGCACAGTAAGGCTTCCAATGCTATTTCCAGAATTCAAACAAGAAAAGAGAAGAATTCATTCCTTTAACTATTCAAATAAGAAAACAACCATTTTCTTCAACTCAACAAGAATTATTCATGCCGATTTCATTTCTTCTAAATGATAAAAGTGTAAAATCGTAAGATTTCACACGAAAACATTCAATATTCCGTTTGTACAGAAAAACACAGACTCAGGAAATTAATCAAAATATCACAGTCACTTCCGTCAAGCCGAATCCAAGTGATCAAAGAACCCAATTTTTTTTTCCTCTTCCGAATTAAAAACAGCAGAAGGAAGAACTCATTTCTTTAATAATTCCAGGAAAGAAACAATCATTTTCTTCAAATGAAATAAAACACCCTAGTCGTGTTTACTTTACATACCGATGTAATCCAATCCATCTCATAATGACAAAGTAGAACATTTGTTCAATAATGAAAAACAACCATTTCTACCCGAAATCCATTTTTCAAGTTCATAATGATATGCAGAACTTTAGAATGCAATAATCAGTTATCAATACTTCTATCAAGGCAAACCCGCATAGGGTGTTAAATGCAAAGCTTACGTAACCCAAAATGCAGACCCAAACAACAAAACAATTTTTTTATGTTTTCCCGCATAAGAATCCAAAGTCAAATGCGTTTCACGATGAAGTGCAATCGAGTTAGAAGATCAACCGCATCCATAAAACTCTATAAAATCGACTTTCCATCACAGCAAGAAGACAACATAATTCATTCATTGCACAGAAAATACAAAGCCAAGTTTGTAAACGTGTCCACAGTCCAACGAACAACATCAATTAAAACACAACAAAATCATCCTATCCTCACAGAAAGGAGAAACACCATTCATTAATAAGTTCAGAAGAAAGAACAACCGCATTCTCCTACTTTCACGAATACCCCAAAACGTATTCGTTCAGTTCTTTTGCAAGAAAAAGGAACAAGCAATAAAATATTACTATTACTTCCTTTGAATCGAGTTCATATGCTCAATAAAACCCAAATGCCATTTCCATCAAAAACCAAAACAACAGAAGGAAAAGGATCTATTTCCTTAAAAATTTCAATAAGAAACAACTTCAAACAACTACTGCTTCTATCATTCCAGTTATATCAAAGAAAAAGAACGGAATGATTGTTCCAATAATGATAACAAACTCATACAACATGCACAGTTCCATAACACACATGACGAGTTTCCCCCATTACTGTCAAACAAACCAGTACAACATGGAGGTGTTTCCACTCAAATTAAAAATGCAAGGACAAATCAATCACAACAGCAAGAAAACAATTTTTATCTATTTCATTTCAAACAATGACAACAAAATCGAATAAACCCAAAACCCAAGAGCAGGGTTGTTTTAATGAGACGCTTAAACAAAGCAAGTGTTTTAAAGAGAAGGGCTTAACATGCCTGGCAATTTCTTTCCCAAAACTCGAAGAAAACCGTGTTTACAGAAGGTGTTTCCTTCCACGGCGACAGAGCGAGCTTCCCAACAATCCCTTCCTCTTCAGGCTCAGCAACAACCACCAAATTTCCAAAGAACAGTGATAAAAACCAAATGAAACTGGTTCGACTGAACCAAGCAAAAACCAAATGCAGAGCAACTTCTCAAAAATCCGAACAACACAATAAACAATCAAAATTTCCTTCATACACTTTCCAAGGCGAGCTGGTCGCGAAGACCAAAAAATTTAAATGCATTAAAGGCTCTCGCTTTTCTATTTTCTCACGCCACCGCCGACTTGGGTTGGCGAACCATCTAATTCGAATTTTGCATGCAAAACCAAGTTTAGTTTCATAACCAACTAGCTACCTCCATCTTTCTCCCTGTTCCCGCCAAACTGGCGCTGTCCACGTAAGGACTCACATTAACTGCCATTAATTCCCTTTCATCCTTATCCTCTTCCCCCAAGGGTCTGCGCGTCCCCTTCTAGGTTAGGATTAGTTTAGGATTCATATTAGTGTTCGACCTAGGTCATAGCCTAGTCTTTAGGTTAATAGAACTTAGGTTTATTTCCACCTTTTTTTTATATAATTTAAAAATCCACTTAGGATAGTAGTTTAGGATGTAAGGTAGAGCTTAGGATTAGATTAGGATCTAATTCCCTCTAACACCTAACACTAATCACCTTCAATCCTGTCAAGTCTTCCCGACTGACTTCTAATTCCAACACTGTGCAGGACATTCCGTCCTTTGTTAACATGCCCGAGCCACCCGTATCCCGGCATTCCTCGCCTTACGGGGTCTCACGTTACGACAGTGTATGGTTCGTGAATCGAACCTTTTCCGTTGGCATCTACGTGCCAACTGTTCATACCTGTAATCAGGTGCTGCACATTTATATCAACCTGCAATTTGGTTCAAGAGTAAATCGACAAAGCGATCACAAGAAGGCCACAACATATAGAATTCAGCAAGTATACGACAATTTGTCGTCATGCATCTTTGTCATTCTTCCTTTCCATTTTATCAAATACTTGTAATAGTGTTTGTGCTTGGTGCTCTTGTTGATTTGTATGTCGATGATTGCTTCCATTTCCTCTTTTACTCCCTCAGGCATTTGTGCTTTCCAGTCAATTGTTGGTACATCCTCCTCTTGAGTCTCATCATTGTAGAACCTTCAATATACTTATACAGATCAGAAACATTGAAAATTGGTGAAATGCCTATCCTGTCTGGTAACTCAATTTCATAGGCGTTTGGTGAAAATTTGTGTAAGACCTTACAAGGTCCAATCTTTTTCATCTTCAGTTTACTATACTCACCTTTGGGAAACCTTTCTTTCCTCAAATGAGTGAGTACCAAGTCTCCAACCTCAAAATTTTGTTCTCTGCATTTTGATCAGCAAATTGTTTGTACTTTTGTCCACTCTCTTCCAATCTCTTTCTGACTTTTGTGTGTATATCATGCATGGCTTGTGCATATTCTTCACCTTCAACACTTTGCTTATTCATCTCAGCTTTGCTCCTCAACTCACAAATTCCTCTTGGGCTGCTGCCATACACAATCTGAAAGGGGCTCATCCCTGTACTCCTATTTACCGAGTCATTGTAGGCAAATTCAGCTTGTGACAAGGCTAAATCCCACTGTTTGGGCTTGTCATTGATGATGCACCTTAACAAGTTTCCAAGAGACCTGTTCACAACCTCGGTTTGTCCATCCGTTTGAGGATGGTAAGCTGAGCTAAAATTTAGTCTTGTGCCCAACTTCTTCCACACATCCTCCAAAAGTGGCCTACAAATTTTGTGTCTCTATCCGATACAATGCTCATTGGCAGCCCATGCAACCTCACAACTTCATGAAAATAAAGGTTTGCAATATTTGTGGCATCATTACACTTTTTGCATGCTATAAAATGAGCCATTTTTGAAAATCTGTCAACAACTACAAAAACAGAATCATTACCTCTCTGAGTGTGTGGTAATCCTAGGACAAAGTCCATACTTACTGCATCCCATGGTCTACTTGCAACTGGAAATGGCTGATATAGTCCTGTGTTTTGGCTTTTCCCTTTGGCATGTTGACATATTCTGCACTTCGCCACAAATTTCTTCACATGTGTACTCATCTTTGGCCAATAGTATTGTGAACTTAATTGAGCCAATGTTTTATCATACCCAAAGTGACCAGCTAAACTGCCACTATGTTTTTCTCTCAACAAGTTTTCCTCATGGAACCTTGGGGTATGCACAATCTTTTACCTTTGAACAATAGTCCCTCTTGTATCATGTACTCTAACCATGGAGTTCTCTCACCACTTGTTGGGTTCTTACACGCTGCCCAAGCTTCTCTAAAGTTTGTATCTTCTTCGTATAATTCCTTCATTGCTTCAAATCAATGACCTCTACTTGCAGTTCGTTTAACACAAGGATTCTTCTACTTAAGGCATCGACAACCTTGTTAGACTTACCACTTCTGTGTTTCAAAACAAAAGTGTAGCTCTGGAGAAACTCCACCCATTTAGTATGCCTTTGGTTTCAGCTTAGCTTGACTGTTTATATACTGAAGTGCCTGATGATCGGTGAATAAAACAAATTCTTTGGGCAATAGATAATGCCTCCATTTCTTAAGAGCTTGTATTATAGCATAAAACTCTTGATCATAAACAAAATACCTTCTTTTAGCTTCATTCAACTTTTCACTAAAATAAGCAATTGGCTTACCATCTTGACTGATCACCGCTCCTATGGTTGTTCCACTTGCATCACAATCAACTTGAAACACTTTGTCAAAATTAGGTAGTGCTAGAACTGGTTGTTCTGTGACTTTCTTCTTTAGCAACTGAAATTTCTCCTCAGCTTCAGGGGTCCATTGAAACTTCTTTCTATCCCCTCTCATGGTTTTTGTGATAGGTGCACAAATATCACTGAAATTCCTTATGAATTTCCTATAAAAGCTTGCTAGACCGTGAAAACTCCTAGCTTCAAACATGGTTCTTGGTGAAGGCCATTCCACTATTGCTTTCACCTTCTCTGGATCCATCTTTAACCCATCTTGTGAGATTATAAATCCCAAATAAATGAGCTCCTTTTGCATAAAGTTGCATTTCTTTAAATTGATCAACAAGTTTGCCTCTTTCAACTTACTCAACACTAACTTTAGATGAGTTAAGTGTTCTTCTTTGGAATGACTGAAAATTAAGATATCATCCAAATATACAATCACAAACTTACCCGTGAATGGCCTCAGTACCTCGTTCATGAGCCTCATAAATGTACTTGGGGCATTAGATAAACCAAATGGCATAACCAGCCATTCATACAACCCATCATTGGTTTTAAACGTTGTTTTCCACTCATCACCTTCTCTTATCCGGATTTGGTGATACCCACTCTTTAAATCTATCTTGTTGAAGTATTTGGCTCCACTGAGACAGTCCATTAAATCATCCATCCTTGGCAATGGAAATCTGTATTTTATTGTGATCTTGTTGATGGCCCTCGAATCCGTGCACATTCTCCATTCGCCACCTTTTTTGGTGCTAACACGGTTGGTACTGCACATGGGCTCAAGCTTTCACGGATTAATCCCTTTTGTAACAACTCTTGCACTTGCCTTTTGATCTCCTCATTCTCTTGAGGTGTTAATCTATAAGTTGCCTTATTTGGTAAACTAGCTCCTGGCATTAGGTCCATGTGGTGACTAATGCTCCTAACTGGTGGTAATCCTTTGGGTAACTCTGTGGATACAATATCATCATACTCTTCTAACAAAATCTGAATTTCAGTAGGTAAATCAGTTACCTTGGTGTTTGTCTCAACTTGTATGGGATTTGAAATCAATGCAAAACAAGCCTCTTCTTTCTTGGTTTCCATCAAGAACTCTTTTCTGGACACCAACATAACTCTTGGACTGACTTTTTGCCTCTTCTCCTTTATCTTTTAGTGGACTCAAAGTGAATCTCTTTCCATCCTTCACAATGGTATAAGTATTTTCCCTACCATCGTGTACAACTCTCCTGTCAAACTGCCATGGCCTACCAACAAGCACGTGACACACATCCATAGGCATCACGTCACATACAACTTCATCTTTATATGTGCCAATTTGAAAATTTACTAAACACTGCTCATTCACTAACACTTGGTGACCCTTAAGCAACCACGAGACCTTATAAGGAGTTGGGTGAGCTGACCTTTTCAGTCCTAACTTCTCTACCATTTCTCTGGACACCAGGTTGTCCATGCTACCACTATCAACAATTAACTTACAACACTTACCTCCGGATTTGCAGATGGTCTAAAGAGGTTCTTCCGTTGTTGTGGTTCACTTGTTTCTTTAGCAGGTTTTAAGAGTACTCTCTTCATCATAAGGACTTCCCCTTGCTCTGGTTCTTCAATGTATGTATGGGTGACCCAACACTTTCCTCATCTCCTTGGGTTATATGGGTTGTACCTTCAGTCCTTCTGCCGTTGTTTTGAACATTTTTTGGGCACTCAAATGACCTGTGACCAACATACTTATTGCACTTGTAGCATTTTCCCATGAACCCTCTTCCTCTTCCATAGAATCCTCTTCCTCTAGGTGTGTAACCTCCTCTTCCTCGTGCATTGTAACTCTGAGTTTGAGAGCTACTTGCATCCCCATCTTGAGTTTGTTGTCCTCTGTCATTAAAGCTTTGTCCTCTTCCTCTAAAAACCTTCCTCTACCTCTAGAGTTCACATTTTCCTTCGTGACAACTTCTCTTCTGCCTTTAATGCACTTTGATAGGTTTGTTCCACCGTTCTAAGGTTCAACAAGCTAATTTCATCTTGAATGTTGAAGCATAGTCCATTCAGATACCTTGCAACTTTCTCTGGATCATCCTCTACATGTCCGACTCTTATAGTGAGTTTGTAAAACTCCTCTGTATACTCTTTTACGCTCATTTCCTTTTGTCTCAAATTTTGTAACCTTCTAAACAAGACTCGTGTGATAATCAAAAGGTAAAAATTTGGCCTTCAACTTGGTGACCATTATGTCCCAAGATTTGATTTTCTCCTTTCCTTTCCTTTGCCTCTCAACTTGCACATTGTCCCACCAAAGTGATGCATGACTTTTTAATCTTGTACAAGAAAATTTCACTTTCTTTGGTTCATCCACTGCTTCATAATCAAAATACTTCTCCATCTCGCAAATCCAATCGATAAGCTCCTCAACATTCAAACTTCCATTAAAATATGGTGGTTCCAGTTTTGGTTTGCTCCCAATTCTGGTGATGGCTCTGAGAAGTCGGTTTTCAGCTCCATCCCCCATTTCATCTCCACGTCCTTCAGCTCCTTGTTCTTCTTCCTCTTCATCATCACTCACATCTTCCATTTGGATCCCTCTTCTCTGTGCTATTTCCATTGCAACCATCCTTTCTTGAATCCCTCTCATCATTTGTGCTAAATCAGCGACTCTAGGTGCTCCTGCTCTTGCAACCCTTCTACCAACACCCCATCTGAAGTCCATTTTTACACATTTGCAAGTTTCTGTTTCACAACTTGCCTCTACACTTGGAGAATTTCTCTTCCACAGTCTGCTTACACTCAGACTTCTCTACAAGGGCTCTTCACACTTCTTCAGCAAGGAAAGACCAGCTCTAATACCAAAATTGGTGCAAATGAAGACTAACTCAGCTTTGACAAAGCAAAAACAAACACAACTACTTGACAACTGTTAAAGCAAAACAAAGCAAAAACAAACACAACTACTTGACAGCTATTAAAGCAAGACAAAGCAAAAACAAACACAACTTCTTGACAAAGCAAGACAAAACAAAAACAAACACAACAACTAATTCCCCTTCTTGTTTTTGGTGATGCTGATTATGTGGACCCGGTGGATGCTCCTACATCAGCTTCTTTGGAAACATGATATATAGCATCTAAGTAACAAGCTGAAAAAGAAGTAAACCGAGGGAGAAGGAACTATATTCAGGGATGCCCATTTGGGTCTTGAAGACATTCATCGAGTTCTATTTAACTCAGTTGGATAATCCTTTTGCATTTTTTGGTCATGAATCAAGTTTCTCTTTTAAAGAGATGGATTAGTCCTCGTGCTTTCAATTGAAGTAATCTGAATTGACTCGGTGTGTGTCCTGTTAAAGGAAATCACAACACTTCAATATTGATCATCTAATGCATACACTTATTTAATTTCAAGTGAGTTGATTGTTTTCACAGTTGAACCTTAACATCAAGTGCAAAAGACTCTTAACAGTTCCACACTCAAAAACTATGAGCAAATCTTTGTTAATAATATTCACAAGGCTTCACAATTGTTCTTGTATTTTACATGCATTTGATTAGTGCATTACCTCTGCAATCTTCTTATAGTTAACATATCACCTCATTTAAATATACAATCAAAGTTAGTACATTTCCTTTAAAGCCTTGACTATTGTGTTGAAGTTATAAATCATATGGGGTCATTACCATTGCTTGATGATTTTTATTGCTTTATCTTTTTTTTTTTCTTCTATAAAATCTTCCAATAGCATTCAAATAAAGCTCAAGTATCTGTTATTCATGTTTCACAATGGTTTTAGGAACCAGAAAAAGTTTTGATCCTCAAATTTAGAGCACATACTTGTTGACATGTTTAACGCTTCAAGCTTTTAAACCAAATATAGAAGGCCAATAAGTATTGGCATAGTGATAAGCGAGAAAAAACCAGATCTGATATGTGGAGTAAACAAACAAGGAGGTAATGTAAGGGTAAGCCTTTTGTATTTAAAAAGGGCAAGGAATATTAAATATTTGAAAATAAGAATTCAACAGAAAATTATATTGGTGTCCAGATTCCACTGTCCACAATAGGGAAAACTTGTCTACAAGAAAAGATTGTATAGCATAAAGAAAGGTACCACAAAGAACCTTTATATGTTTCAGACATTGCTTTATTGATGTTTTGAAGTACTGATGGAAAGATGGTGGAGAAAAATTCATTGAATTTGAATTTGAACTATTACTTAATTACTTTTCAAGTCCCCATCATAAATTGCAGTCAAAAGAATGGAACTCAGGAAAACAATGACCTTATAGATACCAAACTAGGCACAAGGTACATTTTCTTAAAATTAAGGAAATCTTGTGCATGCTTATTTTTTGCAGTTATTATGCTGGAGGCGTTTCTTATAGTGGAGGTCTTTGCGGGAAAGTGTCAAGCCTTTCTGGTAAGGCTTTCTCCGGCATCTTTCCGGCACAATTATGGCACATTAAATACACATTCTCTCGATTTTACATTGTAATGCAGGTCTGTTTTGTTGTTTTGGGATCTAGTCTGTTTCGTTGTTTTGGTAATTGTACTTAAAACAAGATTTATACATAATACAAGATTTAACATCTGCATCCTTTCATTCAATGTTCAAAGAAATCAGTCTTATTGATAAACATATTCAGTTCTTCATCACATATAGGTAGTACGTACACACTGAAACTAACATCTGCATCCTTATTCAATGTTCGAAGAAATCAGAGTCTTATTAATAAACATATTCAATTCTTCATCACATATAGGTAGTAGCCTAGTAGGTACACACTGTGAAAATTGAGTGAATGAATTTATTTTGAAAATATAGTTTATGTTCACTGTGCCATGTCTTTCTGTCGGCAGCATCACCCTGTTTTTAACAAACAGCCACCCCTACAAGAAGTAATTAACATTCATCATGTGAAGTGCCATCTCTCGGCCCGCCATAACAAAGCTTATATAATACAACATACAATATAGACATGTAGCATACAACATACACATCTGGGAACGAGTTGATTTCAAACAACATCTCTCAACTTCATGACAAATATAAGCCAAGGGCCACCTCTTTGCCAACCGCCTCCCGAAACCCCGATCGAAATGTTTCAGCAGCAACAAGTGCACTGTCAATTTGGATGAATATGGAGCCCTCCGGCGAAGTCTTTGGCGGAATCAGGTGTTGGAAATGCTCAAAGCACCCAACGCCAGCAAGTTTACCAAGGTGAGAGCGTGGGCTGTCCACTGCCTCATTCGATGCCTTGCCAACCCCAGCTTCGTTCACATCCACTCCAATTGTAGGTTCGCCATCTTCTGCATTCTTCTCTTCATGTGTTTCAACATGCAATTCGAGGACGGTGTCATCCACATGGTGGATACCACTTTGAAGGAGGTTCTTCTGACATTGGAAGCTTGGAGCCATACATGAATGATTTCTTTCCTGTTCTGGCTCCTTTGTTCTTCTTCTCCGATCAGCGGAGCCGCGTGAGGGAGGTGCACAAGATAACAAATATTGACAGCAGTTGAGCCAAGGGAGCTCATGTGGACCCTCTCTTTTCACTGGTGTTGGAAAGTGACTGTAAGCTCACAAATGAAGAGGTGGTGAGGGTATGTTCAGAGTTCCTCTATGGCTGAACCAACACCACGGTGGTGGCTTTGGCTGCAAAAATGTTGCTGTGCTTGTCACCTACACCACTACAAAAATTAATTTACGTTTGAATGAGTTAACATGCGGTTGGATTCCTCCTCGTTAACTTGCAGCTTAAGAAACTGCCATACGTGTTCGTCACAACAAAGACCAAATCCTTACTCTGATATTCATCAAAAAATATCTCTGTTATAAGATTAGAATATGTTTGTAAAGTTGAATTGTATGTTGCAACATTTATTACAATTACACTGTTCCCAAATCTTTGGTCTGTATTGCACAGCACATACCATAAGTAAAGTTAGTAAATTGAGATCACTGCTACAACTTAGCGGTCCTAAAATCTAATTTGATAATAGTATAATCCTGCTGAAGAACTCCAAGCAAACGATAACTTACGTTGGCGCTCCCATCTAGAGCCTCAATTTTTCCATAAGGATCTCTGAAAGTCTTCCCCAATCTCTCTTTTGATTGCTCATAATTCCAGCATTCATGCTCCAGATTTCTGAGCCAAACACTCACCCGCGATTTTAGTAGGCAGTTTAGGCCTTAATGTATATGAAGAAGGAACCCTTCAATTTTATAAGTAGTCCACAAAAACTAATTAATGATATGATTTTTGTATTTTTTCAGAAATTAGGAAAGCTTTTTCTTGTAGGATGTCGGTTATACCACAAATATTTTACTGTTTCCTTTTATGGATAAAAAAATAGAATGCTCGTTACAATTGCCTTGAATTTGATGGCCTCTTCAATTTTAAAACATATAAAATTTAAATATAGTTTCAATTTAGTTGATTGTACAGATTTTCCTTTAGTGTATCTTCTCAATGTATCCATCTTCAATTGTTTCCATCGTAACATATAAAATAAAATTATAAGTTAACCAACTATCACATTGAAATAAATTTCTAGATTAGATTTACATTTAAGTTCCCTTCTGGCATACCTTGCAGCTCATGCAATTGCTAGTAATAGCTTTTTCACAAGATATTTTAAACAACCAAAACCTCTTCATTGCATGCCAATCCAGGGCTGGAACTAAGATATGTTTCCCAACATTTTACATTAAATCACCAATAATCCCCACATAAACACAGTCCATCCTTAAAATGATGAAAACGGCTGGTATCCCTTACAATGATTTCTCGCCTAACAATTTTGGAGACGAACTTGATGAAAGTGTGGCAGTCATTACAAACTCGAAGATTCTTGATGACCCGGATAGATGACTCATGGGGTGTGTTGATCAACCCAAAAGCAATGGCAAGCTTTTCACTATGGTGACAAAAATAATGTTCTCTATGCTCCCGCTCTACATTATGTAGCAGAGAGTTTGTATTTAATGCATACCCAGATTCCTGCATTTGGAGAGTTAAACTCTCCAGCTTTGCATAAATTTCCTTTGTTTGTGGATGCAATCTGTCACCCATAATGAACACATGCACCTTGTTCTTGAGTTCAATCCAGCTCTGTCCAGGATTCTTTCGAACTCCTCTATCTTTCATCATTTTTCTCACCCTAGCTACGTCATCCCACCCACCAGCCTCAGCATGCATGTTCGCTAATAAAACATAGGCTGCAGAATCTTCTGGTTCAATCTCAAGTACACATTCAGCCGCCCGCTTTCCTATTTGAATATTTCCATGAATTCTACAAGCTCCAAGCAATGTGCGCCACACCAAAGCATTGGGTTTAATTGCCATCATATGGATAAGGTGTTCTGCCTCATCCAGATGCCCAGTACGACCAAGAAGATCTACCATACAGTAATAGTGATCACTTATTGGCATGATACCATGATCTCGATTCATTGAATCAAAGTAATGTCGACCCTCATCCACAAGGCCTGCATGGCTACATGCAGAGAGAACACCAACAAATGTGACATGGTCAGGTTTTACTCCTCCTTGTTGCATTTGTCCAAATATCTGAAGGGCTTCCTTGCCAAGTCCATAATGGGCATATGCTGAAATCATTACAGTCCACGAGACCACATTGCGTGATGATAATTTGTCAAATACTTTGATTGAGTCTTCTATGCTTCCACATTTGGCATACATATCAAGAATAACATTTGCCACATAAACATCTGATTTCAATCTACATTTAATTACATGGGTATGGACCTCCTTGCCCTGCTCCAAAGATGCTAGATTGGCACAAGCACTAACAACACTAACAAAAGTAAATTCATCAGGCTTCATCCCATCCCACTGCATGTTGTGAAATAGTTTCAAGGCTTCCTCACTGTGCCCATTTTGTGAATACATTGCAATCATAGAATTCCATGAAACCAAATCTCGATGTTTCATTTGGCAGAAGAGTTTCAAAGCCTCCTCACATTGCCCATGCTGAGCATATCCTGCAATCATTGCATTACCTGCAACAACATCTTGCTCGGACATTCTTTTAAACACTTCAAATGCATCTTCTATGGCAGCACATTTTGAATGCATGGAAATTAGGGCACTTCCTACAAATATGTTAGACAGAAATCCAGTTTTAACAATATGAGCATGGACCTGCTTGCCGCATTCTGTAGTTTGCTGAGTGGTACATGCCCTGAGAACACTGGCAAATGTAAACTCATTTGCTCTCATTCCTGCAACTTGCATTTGGCAGAAGAGAATCAGAACATCCTCACAATGTCTCCTAATACCATCGCCTCGGTATATCCTGCAATCATTGCATTCCACAACACCACATTCTGTTTAGACGTCTGATCAAACAATTTGCGTGCATCATATGTGTTCTCACATTTTGCATACATGTCAATAAGGGCACTACCCACAAAACTATCTACATCAAACCCATTTTTGATAGCCTCCACATGCACCTGTTTTCCCTGTTCCAGACCTGTTATATTGGCACATACCTTTAGAATACTGGCCAAGGTTGTTTGATTATGTCTCACTCCTGTCCGTGACATTTGCCTATAAAGCTCAAGAGCTTCTACCCCACATTCATTCTGAGCGTATCCTGCAATCATTGAATTCCATGATACAATATCTAGTTTAGGCATTCTATCAAACGTAATATGGGCATCCTCAACATTTTTACATTTAGCATACATGTCAACAAGAGCATTTCCCACAAAGACATTTTCCCCAATGCTAAATTTTAGAATGAGAGAATGCACCTGTTTTCCCTGTGCAATAGCTCTTGCTCTAGAGCACGCATTGAGGACACTAACCCATGTGAACTCCGTAGGAATCATACCTGCGCGTAGAAATTCCCAAAACAGCTTCATAGCATCCTCAATGTCCCCGTGCTGAGCATAACCCCCAATCAATGCATTCCATGAAACCGCATTTCGTTCAAGCATTTTGTCAAAAATTTGACGTGCATCGTCCACACTACCTAATTTAGAATATATGTCAACGAAAGCACTTCCCACGAAAAGATCGAACTCAAACCCAATTTTGACAACATGGGTTTTGACCTGCAAGGCCTGATCCAGAGCTTCCATGCTTTTGCAGGCATTGATAACACTGGCAAAAGTAAAATGCGTTGAACTTATTCCTTCTCGATGCATCTGAGTAAAAACCTTAAAGCTTTCTTCCCCATCCCCGTGCTGGGCGTATCCAGAAATCATTGCATTCCAGGATACACTATTTCTCTGAGGCATTTTGTCAAACACTCGGCGTGCATCCTCCAAATTCCCACATTTCGTATACATGTTAATGAGATTGTTGTGCAAGAAAACGTCGGATTCCATTCCCGATCTGATAATATCAGCATGAACGGATTTACCATCTTCCAATGCTTTCGAGTTGACGCATTGATGCAAAAGATGAGCATAAAATGCAGAGTTTGTCTCTATGGAATCCTCCTCAACAGCCTCTACAGAAGTAAAAATAGAGCTCTTCGATAGCCAATGCAAAACTTCTGAAATCGTAATCGTGAGAATGGAAACCACGGTATTCTGAAAATTTGTTTACCGTACTGTTTTGAACATGTGCATGTGTCACTCAGTCTATGAAAGGCAGTTTTTGTATATAAAAAGAATAGACTAAATGTCATTTGAGTGATAAATGTAATGCTTGGATCTTGACGTTCATCAGGTGTGATAAAGTAACTGCCGAGGACTGGAAAGTGTGATTGCGCTTACGCCGGTTATTTTTAGGTTTAATGTAGACGTAAAACTCAACATTCGTTATCGGGTGCAAATAATTTGTTCGACTCTGTAATTTCAACAAATGAATGAGCGGATAAACTTTCTCATGGTTTTCTATTCTTTTTTCGTTCTTCCCATAACCTGCAAGTCGTCTAAGAAAATAATTCAAAATCACTGCTCGTAAGTATGCTTGGAGTTTGAGGGTCACCTCCACCTCCTCTTAAACAAAAATTTATGATGTTTTGATAAAAATTTCCAAATTAGTTTTTCGAAGTATAGAATATTCTTCAATACAAATGTTACCACTCAACAGTATACTCAATATACTAGCAATCTCACCTGAAATATGGGATGAAAATGTGGAAGAGATCTGCTGAAGAAGTTTAATTTGAGGGAGAGAAATATTGAAGGAGGACAATGGACAATGTAGAAGGGGATAAAGGGAGGAGAAATAAACTAGTGGGTTGGAGCTTCTTCCTTTATTTTGTTGTCTCCAACAACATATGAAGATCCATTTTCGTCCTACTTTTAATGGGAAAAGTTTGTTTATTATAAAAAAATGAGTTTTCTATGGGGTTTGCCAAATAAGAAATCTTAATTGGTGATGTGCAAAGGATGTCAAAAGATTTTTTTTTTTTTAACATGTTTTAATTCAAGCGGCTTTGGATTTCATGCATGATTCATTCGGGGAAGTTCCGTCTTGGGTATGTTTGTAGACTCCTTTAATACCACCAATGAAAAAGACCACAACTAGTGCGAGGTACATGGATCGAGAATCTCTTGTCTAAAAAGGATCTTATGGTGCCTTAATGCACCCATAGAAAGAGGTCAAGAACAAGGAGGTGTCATGGGTGGTCATATGAATACTACGACTATGGTCTACAAGAGCAAATTATCGAGGCAAGGAGAGTGGAAGAGGTATAATAGTCAAGGAGGTGCAAACATTGCATGAGCCAACTAACATGACAATGATAGACGAATCTCTTAGGGCCTAAAACCCTTTAAAATACATGCATTGTGAGGTTTATGTCAGGAAGCTTTTATATGATAGGGAATATAACTAGCAATCGCATGTGTACAATGCAATGTGAACGCGAACGGTATATGTTATTTCAAAGACAAAATAAAAAGGTCTAATGGACGTTTACATGGTATACTCTGCTTTTACTTGGTGAAGGTTACACTCTCCATGTAACATGGCTCCATGTCTCCCATCCCTACTCTCCAATTTTAACACTTGACTCCATTGTGGATAAACTCCTTAATTATTAATTTCCCTCTGTTATCAGAGATCTACAAAATTGTAAATTATTTTATGATTTATTCCAGAAATATGTGTCTCTATAGCAACTGTCAAGGCACAACATATAAGATCTTAACTTGTGCTTAGTCTTGTGTAAAAATGGACAATTTGAGTGGATTTACATGCAAAAAGTAAATAATAATTGGCCCATAGTAAGAGTGCTACATCTATCACTTCTATGGGCACATTGCAGCTTCATGTCTGCCAAATTAGAGTCCTCCTGCATCAAATCAATCAATACAAAATATATCCTTAGTTCTAGGAAAGCATCAGCTAAATTTCCACTGGTGAGAAAAGAAAAGGAAAAGAAGAAGAAAACCCAAATGAACTGTTGAGGGTAACGAAAGGTCAAATTGTAGCCATTCTTGCTGAGGGAATCCCTTCTAGAGATTTAAATTAGAATCAAATAGATAAAATATCCTAATGTGTTCAGCCTTAGGAAGCAAGTAAGGATCTGGAATGATGAAAGAATCCAAGTCCTAAAGAAGTTGGAAAACCTCTTGAGGATCCTCTTCAATGGCAATAACAACTTCAAAACTTCAAACTCCAGTTCAAGTACTCTCCTAAATGTGGTCGGAGAACATAAATATCTTGGTCTAGATTTTCACAATAGAAATGGCTGGGAAGCATGGTGTTCGAATAAACTCCAAGGAAGATGGAAGGAACCATATAATCGCTACCAGAGGCATAACTCCAAGCTTTGTGAACAATACTAAAATTATGCCATTTCATTTCTAGAGTTGTAAAGCTATAACCATGGGAATAATAACTAATAACATGTTTTTCACGGATATTATTAACCAAAAATAGCACATAGATACAACAAACAACTACGCTGAAAATCTAGAAGAATTTTACAAACAAATTTGTGTGATTACTTATAGAAGGGATATGAAACTTGGAGCTACGACAACGAGGAGTATTTGCGTATCAACCATGCTTGTAACTCTTAGCCTCATCTGGAATGGTTTGAGCTCCATTGTAGTAAACATATAAGCCGATTACAATTACCAGCTACAAAATAGTTGGTGTAGCCATGATTGCACAGACTCTAAAGCTCGTTACAATAAACATATAAGCCGATTACAATTACCAGATGCAAAATACTTGGTGTAGCCATGCATAGACCCTAAAGATCGTTGCAGTAAACATATAAGCCAATTACAATTACCAACCGCAAAATACTTGGTGTAGCCATGATTGCACATACCCTAATTCACATACGGTTTGCTTTGCTTCCAGTGCTTTTATAATTCAATCGCCATTGTTATTGTCGATACATAATTCATAAGAAAAACATAATTTAACTACATAATTGAAGCTCGTCTGCATGGCCATGTAATTTTTAAATCTTAGATGCATCTCATCAACCTTAAAAATACAATTTAATTACTCTTGTTTTAGATAAGATCACCGAATACCAACCGTGTAACATGTTATTTTCGAGATTCATGCAAAAATATGAGAAATTCTATCGAACATATGATCTTATCTTCTTCTATAAGATCATGTATGCGCTAGAAACAAAAAGGGATAACTCCACTTAAAGCCAAGAATAACAAAACCATTATTTCGGTTGTCAAATTTAACATAGTGACATGAATGTCCTGCAAAGCCCTTTCCTATAGGGGAAACGCCTTCGGCATAACAAGATGTCTCCCAAGGAGGAAGTGCACCACTCCTCACATTGCTCTTGATTTGATATATTGTTGCCATGCATTCTATTGATTCACAAATAACAATCACATGGGAGAGATGAATCCCATAAAATATCCTCTATTTGGCTTATATAACATTTGGGACCCACAACAACCTTGAAACCACCTACATCTAATTATACAACTAATCATTTGTCAACATTAGGTGGACATGTGTTTTGATCATCAATTGCACCTTATTACATAATAGTCATTTCAATTACAGACCTTACATGTGCATCTATTATAATGTTGAGTAGAATACATTAGATTGCACATATGTATGCATGTTTAAATATGTACATTATAATACAGGGGCCCTTAGCTAATCATCCTCACATCTTTTTTTATTCTCGAAGAGGGGAGGTAGTATACACAAGATATCTTTAATGAAACCATTGTTGGGAAGAAAATGATGTTTTCGTCATAAAGCTCCTTGTTGTAGGTCAGTTTTCCTCTTCCTTAAATAAGTCTATCTTACCGAATAAAGATTTTCGCTTACCTAACATGCATGTTACTTACTTGAAATGCCTGTAGGTAAGGAATAATTCATTCTCAATTCCATCTGAGATCTCTTATAGGTAGGTAAATTTGCATACACCTCTCTTAAACACCTTCTTACCTACTAATGAGTGCATTATACATGTTTGTCATAGCAAAACCAAGGAAATAGAAATTATTTAGTCTTCATTCATGTGTCCAATAAAGAACATTTGCACTGAAGGTATTCCCTGCAAGTATCAATATACCACTGCCATGTACAATATGTCATGTTATTTACCATGCCCCAATGGCATCGTTGTACCACTCATCACTCTTCCCATCTCTATGTTTTTAGCCCCACAACAACACAAAGTGTTGGCTAAATATGCATCATCATGCCAAATTTCAAAAGGTTTCTTCTTGCAAATTCATTATACGGTAACCAAGTGTTTCAAAAATATTGACAACCCTCTAACCCTGTCAAAGCTAGAGGGTGTCAATTCTAGTTTAGGTGGGAAATCCAACAAAAGAATTCATGCATACTTTTAGCCTATTCCAAGAAAATCATTGTTTCCATATTTCAATTGCAACTTGTGCTTCTACCTGCTTGTCAAAGTTTGTCATGTATCCACTTAGCCTTGCATTCAATGTAAAATACAAATCAACCCAAAAATGTTCTTGGCCCTACACCTCTTTCCATCTATTTCTTTGACTAAAACTAGGCGTTCCCAAACAATTCGTCTTATCTTCATAATATTCCTTGTTCTTATTTTATGTCCAAGAAAAGATTTATTTTGCTTTACCTTTTATGGCTTCTTAAACTTTCAAGTCTGCAATGTTTAAAGTTGTCGGGTGATCAAGGGAACGTATGTATACCACTAGACTACTTCCTTCATATCATGTTTGTAAAGGAATTTTAGTTACAACAAAATAATGAATACTCAATCATTATGCTATCCAATCCATTTGCAACTATGCCTTCCCAAAATAAAGGATCAAGGCGTCAAACATGTATGAGTTCAGAAAATGAAGAATGCAACAATGAACAACTCTGCTCGGATCCATCTTATCCAACTTCATCACACTTGAGCCTTACCTTTGTTTGAGTGAAGTATGTCTGGTTTTACATGCTTGATATCATCTTTGAAATTAGAAAATGCTTGAAAGTGCTAAACAAGTCTTCTTAACTTTGAGAGTTGCACAAGGCAACTCAAAAACTTCTTCTACATTGGAACTACACCTTGTAAGTTGTGCAAACGAATCTTCTCCTTGCCTTGAGGTGATTGGTCCCTCGATGACTATTTGAAAAGGAAGAAAAATGATATCTCATATGGCTCTTAGAACGAATTTTCACTTCTATATGAGTTGGTGGTAGACACATCTACAAAACATTTACCATTTGATCCATTTGATAAAAGACTTGGTACAAAATTACAAGGTAAAGATATCTATCTAAGAAGTGAAACTCACCAACAAGATTTGAACATGGAAGTGCTATAAAACATGATACCATTAATTCCACTCAATTGTTGCAAAAGTAGTAATCCAATGCCAATCTGCAGCCTCCCATGCAAAGAAATTTTATATTAGTTAGACAGTGATTTTGCCATATGAAAGACAACAAATAACGGTAGTTAATATACATGAATTAACATTTAATTAGCAGGCATATTATTCCATGGGTTTCCGCTTGCTTCGATACAACAGAACCTTCTTTTGACAACGATTTTTTGATTTTGGGGTCAAACAACCACTTTAAATTATTTAAGCAACTGCGAACGGTTGTGGGTTCTCTAAATCTGCAGGGTTTACGGAGAAGCAACAATTGGAACACCCAGATAAACTGCCGAGTGCATGTAACTTTGCTAATTCAACTTCGCTAATTTTACCAAAAGTCAACTCCATTTAAAGCCAAAAATAGCAAGACCGTCGTTTCGGCCGTCAAATTTAACACAATCCCATGAATGTCCGCAAAGCCTTTTCCCATAGGGGTAACGCCTTCGACGTAATAATAATATATTTACATTAATCATTGATTGATGGTTACGCAACGTTATTCTCTTGAATTGATGGTTACCCAACATTATTCTACAATTTCTAACATTACTTTTAGACAATTTTAAATAATTAATTAGTAAGATTCCCCTTCCACTTGCATTGTAACATTAACCAAAATAAGAAAAATAAAATAAAACAGTTTATGGACTTTATATTGAACAACAAATCAAACCTATCGAAAGAAAACAACCAATCTTACCAACTAATTTTGGAAAGAATAAAGATTTTAGAATTCTAAAAACTAATTCCGAAATGCCATTAGTTAGGTGGATCGTTAACTTTTAGTTTCAACACAGTACACTCGACGCGAATTCCATTACTAAATCAAACAGTGGAGGGTTAATTTTTCGACAGAAGAGAATTTATTGTTCATAAAAATAATAAAAGCTAGAACAGAAATAGGTAAAAGATTTTAGTGAAAGTGGTCAAGAGGAATCGGGCGTGTTGTTTGATCTCCTCCTTTTTCCTGTTTCAAAAATGGGTAAGATTTCTGATATTCCAGAACAGCCCTGATCAGATGCCTGAACGAGAACTCGGGCCACAAAATTGGAGTAACATACAGCAAAGAAAAACAAGTCTGCCACAGAAGGAAGTTGTTGAGCCTCGTCTCACCAGAAGTCCTGATCAACAGTTGTGGCTCTGGACAATTCTTCGTATACAAATGACGCTCAATATCCTCCACATTAATCTTCTTTTCAGAAATACCCTCTTCAGCTTTCTCTGTAATAACGCCTTCAACAGCGTTCACGATCTCCTGAGTGGCAGTGTAAGGAGCGCAGATATTCAGAACCGCCTTATCATTATCTCTAGAAAACGCCATGGCTCTCTCTGCCGCTTTTCTTACCCGCTCAGGAAGAAGCCCGAGATCTCCTAAAATCTGAACGCGAATTCCGTATTGATTGACGAGGCTCTCCTTCTCGATCAGCGCCTCCAGCTTGTCGTGCATCAAATTCATGAGCGTCTCGACCTCGTCCTGTGTACGCTTGAAATTATCAATACTGAAGGTGTGGACGGTAACATAGAATTCATGGCCCTTAAGCTTCATCATTTTCCTATTCGCTGCATATCTACGGTTTCCATCCATTATGATCGCAACATGCTGCGGAATAGGACCCGCTGAAACGATCCATATTAAAAAGTGTCTGAACAAAATAGAATAATTTGCGTTTTGGTTTAGTTGTTATAGAGTATTTAAAGACAATTCAAGCATGCAGAAAAAGTGAATAGAAAAAAGCATTTAAAAAAACATTGATTAATAATAGGTTTTTAAAAATACAAACTAAAAAGCTACGGGTAAAAGTGAAAACGACGTGCAAACGGCCGTCAAATTTAACATCGATGTAGAAACGTTCGGAGGTCCTCTACTATAGGGGAACGCCTTGGCGTAATTAAACAATAGAGTAGACAACTACCACATCACACACACAAATGCTAGAGTAGACAACCACCACATCATATAAATAGACGACTAAGATTTCTTCTATTAACAACCAACTCAAACAAACAATGAAATAGACAACTGCCGTATCACATAAATAGATGCCCAAGATTTATTCAATCAACTATCATCTACGGAATCAACCACAACCACCAATGATATGTACTTTACGTGTTAGATTTGGGTGGGTGCATCTCACCTAGAAAACGTCTTTCTAGTAAATATGTGGAAATGGCCGACTTAGAACTTCGAAAGAAAACACTTCCCCAACCATTATCATCCCTACGAGGTTGATTCATTATGTTGGAATGACACGACTATTAATGTATGCTTTCATCTTTTATTAGATTCGGGGCAACCATAGCCATCACCAAAACAACATACCACATAGACATAAAAGTGATCTATCCATTGATATCATGTATTCAACGACTCATTGAAAATAACAAGCTAAAACTGTAAGGAAGGATCCAAGGATATCTTCATTCCTTGTGAATTTGCGGCTTACAACAAAATAATAAAAGATATCACAATGTGTTTCATGAATAACGCATTGCAACAAATGCAAATTGCAAAGACTATTAACGACTACCTCTGTGTTGCTGGTGTGTGGATTGAATCCCCATAACACTTGTGATAAATGTTTAAAACATTATGTTGAAATTCATAAAAAAACATTGTTCACCTACTCTCCCCATCATTTACTTTGACCTTGTCATCCTTGGCAGAATGCTACGTGCTGTCAACGTCTTCTTAATTTTAATATTAGCCTTCGCAGCTTTCACTGATGTCAAAGAGGGCAACCCGTGATTCTAATAGGGAAATGCCTTCGATGTATTAATAAATTTTTATAAATTTAATGTTATAAGATTCTTTATGGGGATCGAGCTATTCAACTTTGAGTGCCATTTCTAGCTATTGTGAGCGGAGACCATTCACTGGTTATTCAACTGTGAGCGGAGATCATGCTTCTTTGTTATGCCAACCACAAGGGTAGCTGGGACTGAGCTTCTTCCTTCTCTAGATGATCTAAAAACATTAATAACGACATGGAGCATCGGGAGCACTAGTGATGGGTCGTTGTATTCTCCAATCATTTAACTAATTGAATCTTTTGTTAGTGTCATTATAAACCGGGGTTGTGTCCTAGGCTGTATGCAATGGAGCTTTATGTAACCAATTTTCTGTTGGGGGTTGTTGTGAGATTTTCCTTAGTTGGTTACTAATCTACAGAATCTTAATATAAATCTACGAATTTAGTTGTTGCGATGAAATGAAGTTTAAAAGTTGGACTTCTAAATTAAATGGAAATGCACACACAGAATCTGAAAGAACGGAATTGAAATTGCACACTCATAACTAAGAATTAGTAGAAGTAAAAGCATATGCTAAGTTAAACTTTGTATAAAAGGAAACACACATTCTGAATAGAAATTCCAATAGGAAAAGCAAATACATTCAAACTGAGATTGCATGAAATATACTGAAATAAAGATTGCAGTGAAACTTATCAGAAAACTAGATGTGCATGTAAGTGTAAACAACCTCCTGTCTCCTTGGTCGAGTGGGCCCTTGCTCTCCCTTGGGACAAAGGAAATCTCTACAACTTTAGATCCTCAAAATGACGCTTACTTATATTAATTCAAACACGTTCCATAGCATATCCAAGTACATGAAAAGAAGAGTTCTCAATACCACAGGTTATGTATTGCAAAGTATATAAAAATAATAACTACTATCATGTTCTTAAGAAGGTGTCTTTATATAGACACAAATAGTTACAAAATTCACCATAATAGGCGGCACTAACATCTCCCACTAATCAACATTAACCACGACTCATAAATTCCTATGGGACTGTTAGAAACAAGTCCCATACTTATAGGTTGATGGGTGGAAAAAGTCTCCTGCTCCCACATTCCAGCTCCAAACTCGGACCTCTTAATTGCATCGGCAATAAACGTTCATCATTTCCCTGCACACATCATCACATTTCCCTCACAAAGATAGTTAGTAGGAGGTTATACGGTAATCAGGTTTACTTTAATTTGAATTAAAGGGGGGTTAGGTAAAGGGTATGTCCGTTCTCTTTGCCTCATCCGAGTTTTCCCGAGGCAGCCTGTAATATAGAACATGGGCTATGTATATGTTTTCTCCCGGGGTTGGAAGCTCAAATTTCCACCTTGAAGGCCATCCCATGATTTAATTTAATTTGAATTAAATCTAAGTACAAGTAACTGATGCATAAAAGACAAAGCAAACTAAGATTTAAAATATTAATACCCTAAGCATAAGATAGAGAAAGGATGACTTAGCTAGAATTTGTGTAAGCTAGAAGTGATATGGGTAGGGAGAAGTGATGAACAAGATGCAAAGCAACGTTGTTATTGATCTCTATAAATTCTGGATAGGGGCACCCCACACAAGGACAAGGGGTGCCTAGGCGATGATGACTGGATTTAGGTGCTGTGATACGCAAAAAAGCTTAGGATCTGATTTATGTTGTGTCGCAAGGGTCTTCTCTATTGTTCTTTGTTGATCACTGATGTTTGCACTATGATCACCAAAGGTACCTGTAAATCACAAAAAGAGATGTTCACCTACACAAGCCCACAAACCACATCAAACCTAAAAAGGAAAATGTAGAATGGGGAGTCGGATTGACCCTGATGGTCACCCCGAGAGTGAACTTATGACCGAGTGCATTGCACTACATCTCAAGACTCCATGTAGTTCTTGTGTGTGTGTAGAAATTGTGCCCTAGGATGCCCTTGTGCAAGTTGCACTTGATAGCAGGTTGTAGCTAGAATGTAGCAATGTAGTAGAATGTGTGGATGGAATAGAATGAACTTCCCCTTCCTATGTTGTGTATATATATGTATCCCTTGTCCCTTGAATGGATGCTAGATGGATGCCTTTGAGAGTGCTTTAGGTGCCTTTTGAATGCAAGCTTAGGTGATGATAAGTAATGTTTAGTGCTTGGTCCTTATTTTGAACACATAACTATGTATTTATATGATTCCCTTGTTTGAATTTTGTAATTGACAACTGGAAGGCCAACCCATAAGTGAAAAAGATGCCCAAAAGATAAAAGAGACCCAAAAAGAGTGAGTAAGGTAAGAAAAGGGTCGGGGGCCCAGAGGGGACATGAGCGCTGGGGTTGCTTCTGTCTAGCTGGGCACTAGTGTCTAAAGCCATAAAAGATAAATCAAGTAAAATTTGACTGGGTTGTAGGGTGTGTAAGACCAAATAGAAAACAAGAAACAAAGAAAAGAGGCCAAAGATAGTTTCAACCTACTAGTTTTCTTGCTTAGGAATCATATAAATGCTAGTATGCTTTTAGGACCTAGAAATGTACCCAAGTGCATGATTTTGTGTCTACATTTTCCCCACTTTTATGTTGTTTTGAGTGAATACTTGATAACATAAAGTAGATAAGAGATGTGTACCTTATGATCATGTAGAGTGTGTGGTAAAAATATGTTGAGTGGACAAGTGAAGCGTGGAATGATGCAAAGTGAAGCATGGAGACTAGGAAAGGAAAGTGACCCTAGGGGTGAAGTATGTGTATGCATTGTTTGTACATGTTGTTGTGTTTATTTTTTTGATTTTGAGGTTTTTTTTTTGTAAGGAGGGACCTGTAAAAAAGAAGAGAGAAAAAGTAGTCAAAGTCTTGTATATGATAAATCAAGAGAAAAATGTGCATGTAAAAGTATGTAAAAGTGTAGTAAAGGAAAGTGTGCACTGATGTAAAAGAGTGTAAAGGATAGAAAAAGTGTCCTAAAAATGTTGTGAAGAGTGATTTTTTTGGGTGATCTCATGCCAAGTAAGTTTTTTGGGTGATCTCATGCCAAGTGTGAGTTTTTGGGTGATCTCATGCCAAGAGCAATTTTTTTGGGTGATCTCATGCCAAAGAGCAAGTTTGGGAGAGAGGTCTAGTGTTACTCTCCATCCATGACTTTTCCCAATAAGCACCACTACAGATGATGGTGCATCCCTGATTTGTTTGATTGTTCCAAATTAGTTAATGATTTATTTTTTCAAATTTATCTAATTGATTGAAATTGATTGTAGGAGATACATGCATTTGTAATTGGAGGATCGTGCATTGTAATTGTAAAACTACTTTGAAGACTTTTGTGAAATTGTGTTGATGATATGAGAAGATGATTATTTCCCCAAGACATTAACACCCAGGGGAGGACACAGTGCACCTGTAGAATGCTATTGTCTCGATTGGGCACTTGTGTGTGTGTGTGTCTTTGTGCTGAGGACCCAAGTCAGATTCTTGGCCATTCATTTTGTGATTCTATTTTTTTTATTTCTTTGTACTAATATGTAAATAATTGTATAGTAGTCTGAGTTGTTATAGGGGTGATTTTTTCACCCAATGTATGCCCCCTCATTTGGGGTGCATGCAATGATGATGATGATAGGAGAATGTGGCCCAAAAGAGAGGACTTGATGTTGATCTAAAAATGATACTTGTAGGGGGTAGGGGATGTGCATGGTAGAAACCAAGGCACATGCAAACAAAGTGGCTAGTAACATGTGTTAGTAGAAAAAGTAGCAAACATGCAATAATAGAAGACAATGTAACAAGAAAGTGTGCAAACAAGATGGACCGTGAAAAGTGGGTTTCAAACATGGGACATCACTCACAATGTCACAAGACAATCAGGGCCAAAGTGGCCAAAAAAGCAAACAATGATCAAACAAGACATAGGGCATAGCCCACAAACAATAACATACAATAAAAACAAAAATGGAAAAAAAAAGTGTATCATATAACCATGGTGGCATATAGTCTTGCAAAGAAAAATGCTACACATGAAGCACCCATTAGCATGTTAGAAAGATAAAAAGTATGTCAAGCATGTATGTATCAATGGAAAGTAATGTGCTAGTAAAGTAGAAGTAGTAAATGATGAAACAATAACACATGTAATGTGTGAGAGTAGTAAATGTAGATGCCCCCAGGAGCCTCAATGGGACTGGTAAAAGGATACAATGCCAAGCATCATTGCAATGTGTAAAAATATGTAAGAGATCTGCATTCACTCAAAATACCAAGTGAATGTGCATGTGTGTATATGAAAAGATAATGACATATCTGAGTAATGACTAGCATAGAAAACAAAGTGCATCATGTAAGTAAGTAGTATAAGCAAGAAAGAGTAAGTGCAACCAAGATATGCAAATGCAAGTGTATGAGTGTGATGGAATGGTATGCAAATGTGTGAAGATGATAGGAGAGCAAATGTGCCCCCAATGGATGTGTATGAGATGAGGTTCATTTATAAAAGACCCCTCAACAATCAAGAATGAACCATAGAACAAGAGTGTGTCATCGGGAAATGGTTTGAGAATGTGTGTTAGAAAGATAGATCATGAAGCATAGAGCATAAAAAGTGAATGTGGTGAGGTTCATTTCAGATTTAGACCCTCAATAGTCAAGTATGAACCATGGAACTAGAGTGTGTCATAGGGTAATGATGATACAATGTGTGTATCAAGGGTTTAAAGTGTTGATTAAAGAAAGATTAGATGTAAAGCATGCAAATCAGTAGTAATAGTGTAGTATTAAAGAAAGTGATGAATGAAAATGGAAGGGGGAAGAAAGCATGATGCCCCCAAGTGTGTGATGTAGAGAAGGATCAAGTAAACTCATCTAGAAGATCATCAGTGTCAGGGTCATAACCGATAGGATCTGGATTAGAGACTTGGTAAGCAATAGTGTGAGGTTGATCATATAAAGAGCATATGCGGTGTAAATTGTACATGCCCATAACATATTCTTCATCAGTAAAAGGAGGTTGAGGACAATCATGTGCATACCAATGAGTTAGATTTTGAGTATAGCCCAAGAATGAGTCATTGACAAATAGAGATGTGCCAAAAGGCATGGGAAATGTGATATCAGTATGATTAGGATCTAGTGCCACCAATGTAATCAAGCCAAGACTATCCAAGTGTGAGTGGAGAGGAATGAGGAGTGCGTGCAAGGAATATGAAAATGGAAGATCCAGAGCCATATAGGCCATAAGCAACAGTAATGAATACACATCCATGATAAAGGTGAGGAGAGTGAGGTGGAGGAAGGAGATCGAGCAATTGTGAATCCTAATAAGCAAGCCATCATGTGTGCAAATAGTCTTAGAGCAAGTAGGGTTGAATGGAATATGAGGCCAATAAGATTTTACAAATGAAGAGAGTGCATGTAAAAGGGATCATGCGTGCATGGAGTAGAATGATTTTGGGGAGATGCAACAAATGATAGAATGTCTAATGTATGTATAGTCCCTTGAAAAGGTATCATGGCATTAGTGGAGGAGGAGGCTTTTTTGAATTGATATTCACTAGGGCCAATAACAACAAAAGTATCCTAGAAGTAGGACTTCATCTATTTTGATAGGAGTAAAGTTAAGATGTGCAATGTGTCATCATTAAGCTCTACGACATCACCTCATCATTGGAATCATTGCAGTGTTAACATTATCTTGTTGAATAGTTTATCAAGGATATTGGTAGGAATGGAGCTAGATGTAGAATTGAGAGGAGTCATGATAGGTGGAGAAGTAATAGCCATAGGGGTAGACATAGTGGGTGATAGGATATTAGTAGTATGAGTAGGAATATAGATGGATGCATGTAGAAATAGAGAGGGATTAGGAGCACTAGATTGACCAACATCATATGTACTAATATTTGATATGGAATAGGTTGTGATGGAGGAATGGGCATGGCGGTGATGAGGTTATATTGGAAAAACTTGAAACCTCCCCGTAATCAATTTCAGTGGTCACCTCTCTAACACATATGTATAGATACATCATTACCATCATGTAATAAATTAATGGAATTCACCTCAATGAACTATAGATAGGATTGATGTAATTTATACGTGTGCATGAATCCAATTACCTAATATAAGTAATTAAATGGAATGGCATCGATAACAAATAATTCTTTCATTGACATATGCAAAAAGGTGTTTTGGAAGGACTAGATGTTACGTTTTGTCGTTAGGAAGGGGCCACATGGTACTAATGTTCTAATTTTGCGTTGGGGGTCACTTTTGGACCATGGCGACTTAAAAAGGGAAAAGTAACTTAAGTTACTTTTATTTTATTGGCCCTTCCAAGGGAAAAATGTGACTAGGGTTTATTGGGGCTCTTTTGCCTTGGAGAAGTTATATAAGGAGTTGGGGGAGAAAGGAAAGGCATTCTTGCATACCTAATTATCTCCTTTCATGTGCAATTGTTGTTTGCAAATCTATAGCTTGTGGAGTGAAATCCCACAGGAACCCTAGCTTCGGTGGTGAGAGATCCATCCCTAGCTAGCAGGGCATTCTTCGGTAGTGAAAGATCTACCCTAGCTTGTCATTTTGGAGCTGTTTTTAGGGCTGATTTATAGAGATATTTTCAGAGGTTTTAGAGATAGGGTTTTGAGGGTTTTGAGATAATTTGTGAAGATAATCAGTGGGTTTTCAGATCAGACTTACGGCAGCAATAAAGAAAGGGTTTGGCATCATTTCCAGAGGATTTCAAAGGGGTTTTGACCATCTACCAAAAAGGGTGACTTGTTTTGGAGATTGCAGCCTTTATTTGGAGGGTTTCAGTTGGCCATTTTCAGATCTGAAGGTTGGAATATCATCTTCTATATTTGTAAATGTTATTTCCAAAGTTTCATAGTTTTTGCACTTGTATTTGGGAAGATATGAATTTTAGAAGTTTTCCAGTTGTTTAGGGCACGCTGTAATTTTTTGGCAGTGTTATATTGTTTGAAAAATTCCAAAAATAGTTTTCTTATGTTCTTTATAATATTAGCAAGCTCTCTTTAAATTTTCAAGTGATTTGAGTGGATATTTTGGGAGTTATTAATTTTCTTCAGTTCGCTGCCCTAACTGGTAAAAATCTGCAAAAATCAAGTATTTTATTTGGCTGCAAATTTTCAATATTTTGTGTTATTTAAGTGGTATCCCACAAGGGATATTTCAGTGGTATCAGAGCAGTTGTTTCTCCAGCCTGTTGGGATTGAAAGATGGGAGACAAAGACAATGAGGATATAGGTGTAGATCTGATGAAACAATTGTTCACCAACATGGTAAAGCAACAGGAGACTACCAATCTCTATTTGAGCCAACTCACTGAGAGATTAGCACAGGACATGATTGATGCTCATACATGGAAAAGAGGAGAAAATAGCAATATGGGACAACATGGTCAAAGAGGTGAGGGTGGACATTCAGGGCAGCGGTCTCCCCATTCTTCTACCAGGCCTTTGGGGTTTCACGAACCTTCTTTCTTGAAGGATCGGAAGTTTCACAGTATGGCAACCAAGTGGATATTGTAGATGAGGAGTCTTGTTGGGAAAAGTACAGACCTTGAGTGATGGCTTTCGTGACAACATGCCATTCCAGGAATATTGCAAAATGAAGATTGGCAACAAGCCTAGGAGAGATCATCAGGTACAGGTACCAGAGTTGCAAAGGAGATTGGGACAGATTTCTATTCCACACTTCGATGGTTCTAAGAAGTGTACTGCATAGTCTTGGGTTCAGAAGTTGAAGACATACTTCGACTTGAATCCTATGCGTGAGGAAGATGCAATTAAGTTTGCAATCTTACATCTTGAGGGAGACGCTCATGATTGGTGGCATCATGGGTTGATTACACAGGGACACATATACATCACGACTTATGCAGAGTTCACACAGAGGCTAGTGAGTAGATTTGATAGGAGGGACCCCGACAGGTATTTTAGAGAGTTGACTCATTTGAGGCAGACCGGTTCCTTGGATCAATATATCGCAGATTTTTAGAGACTATCGGTCATGGTACCTGATGTTACAGAGATGAGGTTGATTTCCCTATTCACAGCAGGTTTGACAGACGCTCTCGTTGGATTTGTGAAGGCATTTGAGCCTTCTTCTTTGCATGAGGCTATTAGGAGAGCTCGTGACTTGGAGTTATCCACTCCTAAGTCGAGGTTTCCACCTCGAGTGTAGCCTAAGGGTTTCCCTTCTAGATCCGATGGTTCATAACCAAAGGTACCTCCACCTAGGCAAGATACAACCAGAGACCATTCGTATCTAGAGAGGACAAGAGATGAATTGAGGTGAAAGAAACTATGTTTCGATTTGCCGCACACCTTGGGTTCCAGGACATGATTGCAAGGGTAGAGGGAAGGCCCAATTCATAGAGGTCTTTGAGGAGAGTGATGGTGATGAGGAGTTGGACACACAGGGATTAGAGGATGATGATGATGAGGCATTAGATAGTGTGGGTGTTGAGCAAGATAGTGAGACTTTTCCCTAGGAGACTATCGCCACTTTGTCTAGTACCCCGAGGTACAAGGCATTCAGAGTTAGGGGAGTTTTGCAGGGACAACGAGTAGTGGTACTCATTGATAGTGGGGCAACCCACAACTTTATTGATGCCTCATTGGTTGAGAGGCGAGGGTTACAGACAGAGGAGTTTGAGGGCTTCAACGTGGTTGTAGCCAATGGAGATTCTATGAGATGCACACGATGGGTTCCCAATTGAGCATCACGATGGGTAACTATACAATTACCGATGATTTCTATATTGTTGGTATTGGAGAGACCAACATAGTGCTTGGAGTACAAAGTGGCTCCATTCCCTTGGTGAGTTTTGGACTAACTTCCAGATGATGGAGCTGAAGTTTAAGTCCGAAGGGAGGAATGTGATCTTGAGGGGCTTATCTTCAGAGGCACCCCGAGTTGTTATGGCCAAGAGGATCGAGAGGATTTATAGGCACAATGGGGTGGATTGGGCAAGTACATTGTTTGGTTTCGACCAAGAAATCAGAGGATGGACAACAGAGAGTATCATGTGGATATACAGGGCTTATTGGACAAACATAGTGTAGTTTTTGGTGACATACCTCCAGGCATACCTCCAGATAGGGGATTTGAGCATGTGATTGAGCTCGAGGATGCTAGACCGGTGGTTACTTCTCCTTACCGTCACCCCAAATGGTTTAAGGATGAGATCGAGAAGACTATACATGAGCTCATTGATATGGGGCATATTAGACCGAGTTCCAGCCCTTTTGCTTCTTCGGTGGTATTGGTGAAGAAGAAGGATGGGACCATGCGGATGTGTATAGACTACCGTGCCTTGAATAAGAAGACAATAAAGAACAAGTATCCCATACCACGCATTGATGAGTTGCTTGACGAGCTACATGGTGCAATCTATTTTTGAAAATAGATTTGTGATCTGGATATCATCAGATCAAAGTCAGGGAGCAGGATGTGCATAAGACAACTTTCAGATGCCATTACGGTCACTTTGAGTTCTTGGTGATGCCCTTCGGATTGTCTAATGCTCCAGCTACATTCCAGTCTTGCATGAATCATGTGTTCAACCGCCACCTATGGAAGTTTGTATTGGTTTTCTTTGATGATATTTTAGTCTACAACAGGACTTGGGAGGACCATATCAGGCACCTTGGTGAGATATTGGGGATATTAGAAGCTAATTCGCTATATGCGAAAGCTTCTAAGTGTGAGTTTGGCATGACCAAACTTCTATACTTGGGATATGTGATTGGTGGGGGTACAGTGAAGGTGGATAGAGAGAAGATACGGGCAATTCTGGATTGGCCGCCACCTAGGACATTGACACATTTGAGAGGATTCGTGGGGTTGTGCACATACTACAGAGGTTCGTGAAGAATTTCTCTCTGGTTGACTGCTCCATTGACCGATTTGACCAAGAAGGGGGCTTTTTTGCTTGGTCAGAGGCAACACAACAAGTTTTTGATCACCTCAAGGAGGTGATGAGTTCGTGTCCATTCTCGCATTACTGATTTCTCCCGCCCATTCATTCTAGAGTGTGATGCATCAGGAGAGGGTGTTGGGGTAGTTCTCATGCAGGATAGGCATCCCATTGCCTATGAGAGTCGGAAATTGAAACCCGTGGAGAGAGGGTATTCAATTTATGACAAGGAGATGTTGGCCATTATGCATGCTTTGGCCAAATTTAGACAATACCTTGTGGGCAAGCAAATTCATGGTTCGATGGATCACAACAGTTTGAGGTTCTTCTTGGGACAGAAGGAGCTCAACGATCGCCAACAAAGATGGGTGAACAAGGTACAAACATATGACTTTGACATAGAGTACACTAGAGGTAAGAATAATATTGTTGTTGATGCTTTATCTAGGAGGCCTTACCTCACTTCTATGCTTAGTTCTATGTCTGAGATTTCAGCGGATTGGAAGGCTCATATACTTGTTGAGTATTCCAAAAATCAGTTTGCATGTGAGATCATGGATGGTATTATACAGGATGACCGATACAGAGTAGTGGATGATCTCATTTTCTACAAGGATAGGATTTTCCTTGTACCAGGATCCAAAATGAAGGAGAAGATCCTTCGAGCAGTACATGATACACCACTAGCTGGGCATCCTGGGTATTTCAAAACATACAGGTTTATCAGGGAGAGATTTGCATGGAAGGGGATGAAGGACGATGTCCTTAATCATGTCAGAGAGTGTATGGTTTTCCAACAAACCAAATCCGAGCAGTCTTTTCCAAAGCAGATTACTTACTTCCCTCTCCCCATTCCCAAAACAGAAATGGGAAAGCATATCTATGGACTTTATCATAGGGCTTCCCTGGTGCATGGGCATAGCTGCATTTATGTTGTAGTTGATCGGTTAACTAAGTATGCTCATTTCTTTTCCCTACCCAAGGGGCATGAGGCAATGGATGTGGCCCGGATCTTCTATACAGGTATTTTTAGGCTACATGGGTTGCCTAAAAATATTGTCAGTGACAGGGACAAGATCTTCATGAGCACCTTTTGGCAGGAGATCTTCAGACTAGTAAGTACGGAGTTGACTCCTAGCACTAGCTACCACCCACAGACAGATGGGCAGATGGAGATAGTCAATAAGTGGATAGAGGGCTACTTGTGGAGTTATGTGTCAGACATCAAGGGCATGGATTAGATGGTTACACATGGGTGAGTATTGCTACAATACCACCTATCAGATGAGCATAGGTATGACTCCTTTCCGAGCCTTGTATGGGTACGACGCTATGACATTTGTGGATTTGGTATTACCAGATAGCCGAGCTCCCAAAGCTCGAGATTGGTTACAGGAGAACCAGATATTCTGAAGGCTCTCAGAGAGAACCTTTAGAAGGCAAAATCAACATAAGGTATATATATGAGACACAGATAGATAGAGGTCTTTTGAGGTTGGGGATCTAGTATTCCTACGTTTGCAGCCCATATAGGCAGTCCTCACTAAAGTAGAAGGGTGCAGAGAAATTGAAACCACGTTTTATGGTCCGTACCGGGTAGTTCGTCGAGTTGGGGCAGTTGCATATGAGCTAGAGCTACCGGAGCACAATAAGATACATAATGTCTTCCATGTTTCATGCCTTAAGAAGGCACTCAGACAACATATTGTACCATCTACAGAGTTGCCGCCACTAGATGAGGAGGGGAAGTTGGTGTTAGAACCAGAATCCATTATTGAAGAGAGACAGAGGGGGCTTAGGAGCAGAGTGATCACCGAGTATTTGGTGCGATGGAAGGGATTGCCACTTGAGGATGCTACTTGGGAGGGAGAGCAGATTTTGCAAAGCATCCTAATTTGCATTTGCTTGAGGACAAGCAAAATTTGGGAAGGGAGGACTGTAATGTCCCCTTTCCTACGCCAAAGGCCTAAGGGCCAATTCGAGTCCAAGCCTTGGTCATACCCAAGGGGCTTTGGATGCTGGGAGCTATTGGGTATGAATATCTAGTCCATTTTGTTATAATTCTTCATTGACATATGCAAAAAGGTTTTGGAAGGACTAGATGTTACGTTTTTTGTCGTTAGGAAGGGGCCACATGGTACTAATGTTCTAATTTTGCATTTGGGGGTCACTTTTGGACCATGGCGACTTAAAAAGGGAAAAGTAACTTAAGTTACTTTTATTTTATTGGCCCTTCCAAGGGAAAAATGTGACTAGGGTTTATTGGGGCTCTTTTGCCTTGGAGAAGTTATATAAGGAGTTGGGGGAGAAAGGAAAAGGCATTCTTGCATACCTAATTATCTCCTTTCATGTGCAACTGTTGTTTGCAAATCTATAGCTTGTGGAGTGAAATCCCACAGGAACCCTAGCTTCGGTGGTGAGAGATCCATCCCTAGCTAGCAGGGCATTCTTCGGTAGTGAAAGATCTACCCTAGCTTGTCATTTTGGAGCTGTTTTCAGGGCTGATTTATAGAGATATTTTCAGAGGTTTTAGAGATAGGGTTTTGAGGTTTTTGAGATAATTTGTGAAGATAATCAAGTGGGTTTTCAGATCAGACTTACGGCAGCAATAAAGAAAGGGTTTGGCATCATTTCCAGAGGATTTCAAAGGGGTTTTGACCATCTACCAAAAAGGGTGACTTGTTTTGGAGATTGCAGCCTTTATTTGGAGGGTTTCCAGTTGGCCATTTTCAGATCTGAGGGTTGGAATATCATCTTCTATATTTGTAAATGTTATTTCCAAAGTTTCATAGTTTTTGCACTTGTATTCGGGAAGATATGAATTTTAGAAGTTTTCCAGTTGTTTAGGGCACGCTGTAATTTTCTGGCAGCGTTATATTGTCTGAAAAATTCCAAAAATAGTTTTCTTATGTTCTTTATAATATTAGCAAGCTCTCTTTAAATTTTCAAGTGATTTGAGTGGATATTTTGGGAGTTATTAATTTTCTTCAGTTCGCTGCCCTAACTGGTAAAAATCTGCAAAAATCAGTATTTTATTTGGCTGCAAATTTTCAATATTTTAATGCTTTTTTTCATCAATTTACCGCTGTATATGTGTACAGTTGGATATTAAGAATAGAAGCTTGAATAGTAATGTAAAAGGTCAAGTTATGGAGACATATAGGGGATGACCCTATGGTGAGCTGGTGGGGCACTTAAACTATTCAAATTCATTCAGTAGAGCCAATAACCTAGGTTCAAACCCATCCCCCAAAATTTCATATTTTGATTTACTTTTTATGAATATAGATGAAGTGGGACATTTACAATGTCATTTTGGATGTACATCCTTAGCCTAATTTTTTTGCCAATGGGGTTTGGGTGGATCGGTTAAGATAACGGTTGTGTCCGGATCCATCAGTTCAAATCCCATGGCACTCATTTTTGGCCATCTATCCCATGGTGGTAGTAAGAAAATCATCTATGGTTACCCAGCACATTGAGAATTCTCCAGCATGACAAACTTCAGACATCATCACCATTTGCATGAAATGGTGGGGTTAGCTCTAAAAATTGGTGGTGGAAATTGCATCATTGGCTGGGCTAGAATTGGTTGCATTCAGGTTGGATTAATTGTAATATCTTGTCTCCATGGGACATTGGCTATAATGGGTGGGGTCTGCAACTCCCTCATCCCTTCTCAAAATTGCTCTCCAAAACATTAACATAATTTCAAAGTGGTATCGAGAGAAGGGATATTTCAAAGCATTATGAAGAAAGGGGTGTTTAGGGGAACTAAATACCTTCTTAGGCACCTATGACTACTGGACTATGGAACTTATTTTAAAACATCAGAAGATGTTAATGTTGGATTCATATAGTTGTGCACTTCACCAATTATTGATCAAACCCGCAATAATAAAGAAACACCTACAAAATGGAAACACATCGATCCAAAATAAAAAAAAATGCAAATGGGGAGTCGACCGAATTACGACATGGTCACTGATTGAGTGAACTTATTTTCATGTGTAGGAATGACTACATTTCACTCCATGTAGGATTCTCAAGTGTGTGTGTGTAATCATGCCCTAGGTAGATCTTTCCTAGACACTTGAATAATGAGCAATAGATGGATGTAGAAGATGTAGATAGAATGATGTGCATGGAAAAATGAACTTAAATATGCAAAATAAGAATTGAATGCTTAGAAAATTATGAACAATCTGAGAGAGTTTTATGAAAAGTGTCGAATTTTAATGCCTTAATGCAACCTTAGGTGGTGATAAAATGCTTAAATGCTTGGTCCTTTATTATGATCATAGTAGATTTGTATTTATATGATGTCCTTGATTGAATTTCGTAATTAACCACTAAAATGTCGACTAATAAGAAATAAGATACCCTAATGGCTATAAGAGACCCATGGAAATGGGGACAAAGTACAAAGAGGTCGAGGTGCCCATGGAGGGGATAGAAGCAACAAGGTTCGAGCTTCATCTAATAATTTGGTGTCACAGTCAAAACGCCAAAGTATAAGAATAAAAGCTGGGCAAGAAGGAGTGTAAACTACTAGAGAGAAAAATGAAGCAAGAAAGAGGCAAAGGCAATGATCAATTAGTACTTTTATTTTTGTGAATCATATGAATGATAAATGTTGTAAGGACTAGATAAATACCCCCAGTGTCTATTTACAAACAAGTTGTCATATAAATTATTTTTCAAATCCCATCAAAGAAAGTTATCAAGACCATGTATGAGGTCCGGCCTATCTTTCCTCTATTTTCTGGATGAATATATCATTAGGCCTCCCTAATTCTCAAAGTCTAAATCTATCTGAAAATGAGCTCTATTTGTGTGTACACCCCCATAACTTTGAGAAAAATCATGACCTTTTCCTCCTCACTAGTCCATTAATCCACCTCATCAATGGATTCCCCTAGACTTGGGCAACCCATTCCTATAAATTTGGATGAAACCTCCTTTACCACATTAGTTTCATTCACGTATGCACATAGTTTTCTCCTACCACCAATCCAAAACCATGGTCACATGCCTTTGTCTTAAGGATGACAAGTGGCTTAGTCCTCACTCTTCACTATCAAAGATAGTCTTCTACCCCTCACATTTAAGGGCATAACACTTTCTCCCCTTTATTACTATCGATGTCTCTAGAGTCTATTATAGCTTATTTACTACACTTCACGCTTTGTGTTTCATGTTTTTATAAGTAAAACACGGATTTACATCATGACATCATTACATAGTAGTCCATAGTTCAACCTTAGGTTTGGATATCCTAGGAAAATCGAAGCATATGGTTTTGTAAATTTCAAACATCATAGAAGATGAAATCTAGTTCCATGGCTATAATGTGAGGTTAATTCTTAAATGAACCTTACATCATCTACACTTCATGCTAGTAATGTGCATTTGGGATATATATTTCCTAAAATACTCTCAATGCATGTTTATACATTCATTACCCGATGACATACTTTTTTCTATGGTAAATACTTGAAATTAGGGCACGTTCCTAAATTAACCTCATCTCACACACATCCATGAGTAACATGGTTTAGGAGACACATCTTGCATATCATATCACACCATCAAACTCACACGTATCTACACATCTTGGTTGCATTCATTCACCTAAAGCTTATTTTATTTTCAAATTACACTTTGCAATTGATGCTATTTTAGATACCTAATATAGTCATTATTTTTTCTTACAACATTTTGGTATGTTTAGGACATTTGTAAGAGTGTTAGATGTGTCAAAATTAGAATTTACAAACGCTGAGGCTCCCGGGGCATCTCACACTCTACACATCACAGTCCTATCATTTTAGTTTTTAATTGATTGAATATATGGACTCATGAATTTTCCCATGATACATGTTTTAAATACTAATTTCATTTATAACATGTTAGAATGCTACATGGTAGTATTTGCTTTACAATATTCTATACATGCTATTTATCTCATGTCACTTTTTAATTGATCATCACAATCTAATGTTTGAGGATATGACCTATGGTTCATGCTTGATCATATATAATCCTTATGGCCACTTATAATATAGATTATCAATAGTGAAGGTGAACAATGATGATGCATCTACTTCTATGGTCCCCATAATATCTTCATTTGTTCAATAGAAGAATATTCTATGTAACTTGAAGAGTTAGAAGATAAAAGAGTGCATCACATCGATATCTTTATTGAACAAAATAGGGTGAGTAGGTGAAAATGTGCAAAATCTTCCACACACAATACCACTATGGAGAGAAGACTTCAGACTTTCATCAAGATTTATGCTAAGTAAATTAGTTGCATTCTCACCCTAGTTAGGAGTAGAAGGTTGATTCCAAGTGCCACATCCTTCCAATCAAATCTACATCAACATTAAGAGAAATGATTTTCATATATTCCTTTTGTTGGGACCCTAAGATACCATTGAAATAAATTCATATATGGACAAGACACCAATGACATAATTTGGCATAATAACACAAAATTTGGTGAAAGCCTCGGCTTAGAAGAACACACAAAGCAAATAAATGCAGCATGAAAAATCAAAACTTTGCAAGCATGACATGGTAAGTGACTTGAATCTTTCACTTCTTAAGTCACTGGTATGCCCTTCATTTGGGGACCAAAAATAGTCTCACTCTCAACCTAGTTTTCAGAAGTTTACAAATATTATTAAAACTTGTTTTTAAGTTTCTCAATGTTACCAAGGATGATTGAATATTTATGATTGATGAGTTCAATGTGATGTGATGGAAGATGCACTTATTACGGACGCATAAAAAGGCCATAAATAGACCTTTTGCCGCGGACTAGCTAATCAACCACCCTCTGGTAGAGTTCAAGAAATATATTAGGCATGGAGGTGATCACCAGAAGGAAACCTCACCATAGGAAATCTTTTCTTAAGATCATTCAAAACCTCACCATCGAGGAATAAACACTCTAATGGTAAATACGATCTCCAAAGCAACATGAAAGCTTTCTATCCTTTACTCTCTCATGCATCAGGTGCACTCTTTCCTTTACACACTTTTTACATACTTATACACACGTTACTTTGATTTTCACATGCGATACTTTGGCTACTTTCTATCTCTTCTTTTATAGGTCTATCATAATGAGTAACAAGAAGCAACCCACATCAGCGAGCACAAGCTCCAACAACACACTACTGGCCTACACTTCACCCTCAAGAGGTCTATGTTCTTCTCTAGTTTATACACCTCACATTAGGATCACTTCACACTTCACTTTTCCACTCGACATGCTATCGGCTACACTCTTCTCTATTGATTACAAGGAATGATATTCTATCTAGGATCCATCAATTTTGTGAGTTAAAGTGGGGGAAAATGTAGACACAAAATCTATGCACTTGGGTACATTTCTAGGTCCTAAAGCATACTAATGTATACATGATTCCTAAGCAATAAAACTAGTGGTTACAACATCTTTTAGTCCTTTTGATTTATCTTTTGCATTCTTATTGGCTTTACACATCCTATAACTTGGCCGAAACTTGACTTATTTATCTTTTATGGCCTTAGACACTAGCACCTAGCTAAGAAAAAAGTACCTAGGCACTCCTATCCCTCTTAAGCACTCCTAACCCTCTTTATCCCTTTTTTACCCTTTTGGGTCTCTTTTACCTCTTGGGCATCTTTTAGTACTTTGGGTCACCTTTCAGTTGTCAATTACGAAATTCAAACAAGGGAATCATATATATACTTAGTTACTTCTCCAAAATCAGGGGCCAAGCACTAAGCATTATCTACTATCACCTAAGCTTGCATCCAAAGGCACAAGAGCATTACAAGGCATCACATCTAGCACATCCATACAAGGGACAAGGGTTGCATCACTCTGCATACACAACATAGGAGGGGAAGTTCATTTTATTCCATCTCACACATTTGCATACTTTAGAGAATTCTAGATCTATCATGCTATCATAGTGCAACTTACACAAGGGAAACCTAGGGCATCATTACACACACATTCACACAAACTACATGGATTCTAAGATGTAGTACAATGCTCAATCATAAGTTCACTCTTTGGATGACCATCGGGGGTTGCTAACTCCCACATTCTGCATCTTCTTTATTAGATTTGATGTGGTTTGTGGGCATGTGCAACTAGATATCTATTTTATAGGTTATAGTATAATAATGAAACATTGGAGTGAAACCAGAGTGACAAAAAAGGATCAACAACGAAGATCTTCTAACTCAAAAAAAGAACTGAGAGTGCTTGAGTGGACACTAGCCCGAGATCATCACTAGCTGAGTAGCATTCCTATCTCTCGTGGGTGCTTTTTTGCACATTTATGAGTTTCTAGAAACCCTCGGTGAGCCTTGATGACACTCTTATAAGTCTATTTCCAACATTTTCTCAACCTAGATCACTTCTAGATCACTCGAAAATCAGCTAAGTCATCTATCTCTCTCATTGCTTAGGGTTTCATATTGTATATGCTTTTTTTCTTGTCTAATTTACTATATATTATCACTTGTATCATTCATTACAGTAGTTACTATGAAATTAAATATTTAATTAAATTTAAATTAAATCATTTGGTGAACCCATTCTTACATGCCCATTATCGGATCTTTCATGGCTTCCCATCCCTTTGATTCCAATGCTTCCCCATTGTATATCCAAGTTCAACTTCATAATCTCCTTGTTAAGTGTGTCCTAGTTGATCCTAGATCTGGTCTTAACATATGCACTCTGTCCTTTCTCCATCAAATAGGACTTTTGCTACTCATCTCAATCCATCTACTCTTTGTATATGTGGCTTTGATGCTACACCTAAACAAGTATTGGGCACAATCTCTCTTCCCCTTACTATGGGATCTTGCACTCTTAATGTTTTATGTCACATTATGCCTCATGATGTTCCTTATACTATCCTTCTAGGCCATCTTTGGTTACATATTATGCATATGCTTCTTTCTACCCCTACCATAACACACAATGCCCTTGCTACACCTTCTTCCATGGATACTACTATAATAGATTCCACACCTCATATCACTACTCCTGATGATATTCCCCTCATACATGATGCTAATGAAATTACCTACATTGCACATCCTTCTCCTCTTGGGGTGCACCCTAGTGCTACTAATTTACACGATCAATTATCTATTAGTACCCATGATACTCCTCCCATTGTGTCTCACTCTCGATACACTTCTATTGATCATATGCTTAGTGCTTCCAATGTTACATCTCTCTCTCGCACCTTCCTCATCACAAGTTAGAGCATTATGATGGTTTTACAATGATTCCTAATCCTCACACTTTCCAAGATCCTATGCATAATTCATTTACTATGGTTTCACATTATCTTGTTACATCCATGGGGAAATCAATTCCCCTCTTCCACCTTTCTATCTATGGTCATATGGGCTAATTCATACTACTTTATTGCTTATGATCTTCCCAAATTACACCTATTGCTTCTGATGAGTCTTGTTTCTCTACCTCCATTGCTTGACATTCATACTAATGAGCCTCCTAGAATTACATATGTTACACATATTTTGACTCACATATTGATCCTTATGTTTGCACTTACTTTTTCCACTATTTCCAACACACACAATGCTACACCTATTCTATTTTCTCCTAATGGGTACATTCTTATTGCTTATACACTTCCTATTCATCCAGTTGGGATCTTGGACTCTATAGGTTTTCCCTCACCATGTTGACATTATTCTTTGGTAGCTCTTGTGTTTACCAATGTTCTACCTATTCTAGTTTCGCCACATGCATGGCACAATCCTACTCCACATGTTATGATACATGCACTTTCACATGACATATGTTCATCTTCTTTAGCATATCATGGGCCCTTGCCTACTACTCTCATTACATAGATCATCTTGGCATCCACATTTGGGGCATCCTAATTCCCCATATTACCCGATGACACACTCTTGTGCTATGGTTCAGACTTGACTATTGAGGTCATGAACCTCTTTCTTTACATCTCAATGAACCTCTCACAACACACACTCTAGTGGTTCATCCTATCTTTTCATTAAATTATCACACTTCACATTTTGTGCTTCATGATACATATTTTCTATCATATACTCTCAATCACACACAAAACACTCATTTCCCGATGACACACTCTTGTTTATGGTTCATTCTTGACTATTGAGGGGCATTTCTAAATGAACCTCATCTCATACACATCCGCTGGGGGAAATGTGGCTCCTCTTCTCTTCACATCATACACATCATAGCACACCATTCACACTTCACACACATTTGCATATCTTGGTTGCATTTACTCTTGTTAGCTTATACTATTTACATGTTGTACTTTTTTTCTATGCTAGTTGGATTCTTAGTATGTCATTATCTTTTTCTATATACACATGCGCGTTCACTTGGTATATTGAGGTGAATACAGACCTTTCAAATATTCATACACAATGCATGATGCTCGACACGCTCTTTACCAATCCCATCGAGGCTCTGGGGCATCTACCTTTTCTACTCTCATACTCTACACATCACATGTTCTATTGTTACATCATTTATTTTACTATCACTTACTTTTCGCTGCTATATACATATTTTGACATACTACTTATCTTTCTAACATGCTAATGGGTGCTTCATGTGTAGCATTTTCCTTTAGATGATCAATACAACCATGGTTATCATGTCACTTTTTCTTGTTATTGTTTGTTATTATTTGTGGGTTATGCCCTATGTCTTACTTGTTCATTGTTTTCTTATGGCCGCTTCGGACCTTGATTGTCTTGTGACATTATGAGTGATGTCCCATGTATGAAACCCACTTTTCATGGTCCATCTTGTCTTCCTAGTTGCTTGTTACATTGTCTTCTATTGCATGCTAGCTTTTTACAACTAACACTTATTACTAGCCTCTATTGTTTGCATGTGCCTTGGTTTCTACCATGCACATCCCCTACCCCTGCAGGTATCCACTCTTAGATATGCATATCATATTTTGGTCCTCTCCTTTGGGCCGCATTCTCCTATATTCATCACATGCACCCCAAATGAGGAGGGCATATATTGGGTGAAAAAATCACCCTTCCAACAACTCAGAGCTATATGAAAACATCAAAAGTACAAAATCAACAAGGCACACAATCATGATTGGTCCAGAATCAGACTTGGACCTAAAACACAGAGCAGACACTAGCGCCTATCTTAGACAATAGCGGTGGCACTTGTGTCCCCTCAGTGTCCTAGGGGAAAAAATATAAATTTCTCACTTTAACATAGTTTCAAATTTTATAGTATAATTCTCCAATAGCATGAGGCACTTGCCTCTAGTTAATTATATAATATATTACAATCATTCATGATCATTGGTTACAATTAGAATACAACATGAACAACATGTTACAAATCAAGGACGTACCATCTATAGTGGTGCTTATTGGGAAGCATCATGGAAGGAGAGAAAACTAGAAACCTCTCTCCCCAACACTCTTCTCTTGGCATGAGATCATCCAAAAAATATCACTCTTGGCATGAGATCACCCAAAAAAACTTGCTCTTGGTGTGAGATCACCCAAAAAATCACTCTTGGCAGTGAGATCACCCAAAAAACTCACTCTTGGCATGAGATCACCCAAAAAACTCACTCTTGACATGAGATCTCCCAAAAACCTCACCTTTGGCAACAAGACACTCAAATACAACAACATCTCCAGTAAAAACAAGATAACTTTATATCTTTACTCTCTTATACATCAAGTGCACACTTTCCTTTACACACTTTTACTTACTTATACATACATTACTCTAATTTTTCATATACGAACTTTGACTACTCTCTCTCGATCTTATTTTGCAGGTTCGTCCTTAATACACAACAAGAAGCAACTCACATCAACAAACACAAGCTCCAATGACATGCTACTATGCATACACTTCACCCATAGGGTCTACTTCCCTTTCCTAGTTTCCACGCTATACTTACAATCACTTCACGCTTCACTTGTCCACTCAACACACTATTGGCAACACTCTTCTCTATAAGATTACAAGGTACACATATTCTATCTACTTTATGTTATTAAGTATTCACTCAACAACATAAAGTGGGGGAAAATGTAGACACAAAATATATGCACTTGGGTACATTTCTAGGTCCTAAAGCATACTAATATATACATGATTCCTAAGTAAGAAAACTAGTGGTTAAAACTCATTTTGGGCCTTTTCTTTATCTCTTTTCATTCTTATTGGCTTACACATCTTACAACTTGGCCAAACTTAACTTATTTATATTTTATGGCCTTGGACACACTAGCGTCCAGCTAGGGCAGCCTCAAGTGCTCTTCCCTAGACTCCACCCTCTCTATTTTTCTTACCCTTTTGGGTCTCTTTTACTTCTTGGGCATATTTTAGTACTTTGGGTCAGCCTTTTAGTTGTCAATTAAAATTCAAACAAGGGAATCATATATATACTTAGTTACTTCTCCAAAATCAAGGGCCAAACACTAAGCATTATCTACTATCTAGGATGCTCACACACTTCTTTCTCATATCCCTCTCATGATAATAGGTGACTTCTTGATCCTTCACACATGATGGTCTTGGATGCCTCAGTGGCACAAGACTAGATCATTTTGATTTGTTTCTCTAAGGGATTTGGAAAAAATGGAAGAGTCAGATATGATGATCATCAATTCACTCCTTGAGTGTCGAATTTCACCTTTGAACATGATGATCTCTTCTTAATATCACAAAGTCACCTCACCGACAAAGATGTCACCTGAGTGGAAGCATGCTTATGATGTTTGGACACCCTCTTTCTCAATTTCTGTTGATGGAGATAGGTTTCCTCCTCATGATAGAATGATTTATCCTTGAATGAAACTTGGAGGATTGTTCGAGAATGAATTCCATGTTCTTGACCTCTATATTGCAGTGAAACACTAAAAATTCCACCTCCTTGTTTTACAAGATGTGAGTTCATTACCAAACATTGATTAATTGTTTAGAAACACTCTCATAAAATATGCATTGTTTGTGATCCTAAGATGATTGCCACCATCAATCATGGTGAGATTCTCTTATCATGCTCATGATGACCATTCCCTTGATGATTTGAATCTCGATGAAGCTCTTGATGTTTCAAATCCTTCACAAACCTCATGATTTTCCTGATTGCACCCATTGTCCTCATGATGTTTTAGATCCTTCATAGACCTCATGATGACCATTCCCTTGATTATTTGAATCGATAAAAACTTACATATATGTTTTATATGTTATGTGTTATAAGGAATTGCATGAGTCCATATATTCAAGCAATTGTTGTTACCTTTGGGAGTTGTGAGGTTTATAAATTTCAGTTTTTCACACATCTAAAACTCCCACAAATATCAATAACTAATCAAGAAGATCCCAAAATATAAACAATGACTATATTCTTTCCCAAAAAATGTATATCGATTCTGGAATTTAGACCTAAAATCTTTAAGAGAGCGTTATAGTGCGCTCGCGTTATAACGCGAGTGCATTTTGGCTTGGTAAATCTAAGCCATAACACACTCACATTATAATGCTAGCTTGAATTTTCCCTGTCATGTTATAACGTTTCCGAGCCATAACGCGAGCGCGTTATGGAAAAAATGGCCAAAAAGTGGATTTTTGGCTGGTTTTTTGGTCCCCCATCTCCATGTTAATGCCCTTATTAATTTTTCAATGATAAGGTTTCACGTAGCCTCTTGTGGGTTTCCTTTCTACCCAAATCACATTACACATGCCAATGAAGTCTTATGTAACTTTGCATTCAAAATGGAAATTAATCCCCATTGATTTTAATGATTTTCTTTTTCTAATGTTTTATGTTTTTCTTTAATTAACCAATCTTATTATAACATATTCGTATTGTTTCTAGAATAAGGTTTATGGAGATGAAATAATTTTCTCCAAGCCGAGGGAGACTTTATAGTCACACCTTCAATTTATGTTTACCATTGATGGTCGTTTATACGTGTTTACATATTCTAAACAATCGATAATCAATAATTTCATAACTTTTTTTTGTAAGTTTCTTATTGATGGGTGACGGATGGTTTTAGGGAGATTTAGACATATTTATCCTCAAGAGCAAGGGTTAAATTTGATGGTCGTTTATACCCATCAAATAATGTTATTTTGTACATTATTATTATGTATTTACTTAACCTTTTAAATATCCAATTAAGTATATTACTATAGATTATAAAAGACTCTATATACTGAAAAATGGCGGTCATATTTCAAATATGTAAATCATATGAAATGGTTATTAAAAGATATCAAGAATTGTACATTTATGCGTAACCATGAAAAATGAGAGCTTTTATATATGGACACCAAGTTTTTGACCAAAGGAACGTGATATTTTCATGGAGTAGCATACTTTGCATCTTACAGAATCGCATGTTCATCTTATGAACCATTCAAATTCCTCGACCAAATGTAATGAGCACCTACCTAACCCAACATGCTCACTAAATGCAATGCAACAACCAAATTTCTAGCATGATCGGTTCACCTTTACTAACATACTCCCAACTTCCAAAGTAAAAGCATTGAAATAGGGTCATGACATCTTCAAAATCATTATGAAGAACTAACTTTTGTCCATGGGGGTTCACTATATAAACTTATGGCCTATCACATGCATTCATAGGATATTAAATAATACCCTTATTCCCAAATCTACATCTCAATCTTCAATTAATAACACCCTCCCAATACAAATTTTCAATTATAAAATACCCCTTATTTTACCATATATCCAAACTACCCATTTTCCCTTTGAAAATTTTTATACCCCTTTTATTTCCACCTCTTGGATTCAATATTTTACATTTTCACAAAATTTAATTATATTTCCACTTAAAACCTTGATGAAATTCATATTGGAGTTGAAAAATACAAATCCTCGTATGTTAATTTAATATCCACCGTCCTTTATTTTCTATCTACATTTTTCTCACTAATCAAACTCGTATAATAATGTGAAGGGTCATGTGTAGTTACATTCTTGTCAATTAAATTTATTAATATTTATGACAATCATTCTCTTTAAAAACTGACGTCATCACATTCATAATAGATGTGCAAACTAACTAATCTTGCATTGATGACATGTGGGACAAATTCACGGCATATATAGTCGTAGTCCGATTGGGCTTATTTATCTCGATCCCACTACCCATTACCCCTATATATATATATGGCCCTATCTCGCACATCGTGGCCGCACATCCCTCCCCTTCCCCATGAATGTCAAGCTAGTGAATTTGAGTCAGTTAATAGTTAATTGTTATAGTTCTAGTTCTAGTTCTATAGAGGCCCCGATCTTATATATCTACACTCACTGCCCCCTCTATTTATCTAGGTAGGGTGACGTTGAATATATAGTACTTTCAGATTATTGGGGGATCTCACCCGAATGCGAGAACTATATGGCATCGACAAATGACTATCAACATGACATATATATATCTAAAGAGGAAGTCGAGGTTCCGGACTCCATATAATTTCATTCCCTTCAAGCACCCTTATAGATCTATGTTGAGATGAGGATGCCATCTATCTCTATTTGGCCCCCTTTACTATCTATCTAGTTTGGGATCCCCATATAGTTGGGATCCCCATATAGAGAGATAGGGATGTGGTGCTCCCCCTATCTATAGATTAGATAGGCCCCGACGGCCCGGCCTACTCTATATAGCTGGGGGAGAGGGAACTCTCTATAGTCAGGCACTCCCCCGACGCCTCCCCGTTCGGGCCTCCCCTCCCCCCCCCCTCTATATAGATGGAGATGGGCCCGCCTCTCTCTATCCTTTCTATTCATATACGTGATACGACCCCATTACCTATATAGATCTCCTGAGAACTCCCCTATAATGTTATAGATTCAAGGGGAAGGGAGGGGAGGGGGTTGGCGGGCCTCCACTCTATATATATGATAACTAGAGATAACGGCCCTGGCCCCTATCTATATCTTAGTTGGGGTTCCCATTTATGGATATACTCTTCCCCATCAAAATGAACATATATACCTTAACAATGATAGTATAAAGGATGTCTAAACTATTGAGAGTTGTATAATGCTTACTTTGGAAAAACAAGCCACTTCTTTAAAAAACACACCATGCTTAAAAAAACACATGAAAATTATTTGAATTTAGGGCTTCGTCGTCTTCCCCATGACTACTACTCCTCCATCCTCCCTACCATTCCACATACCATACCCCAATAGATTTTTAAAAAAATTATAATTTAACCCCTTATACCCTTTAATATGGGGTAATATATTAGTTCTAAATTGGCTAATATTTAATACCCCTATGAACTCACGTGATAGGTAATGCTTTTATTTATGAATCCCCTTGTTTTTGTTAGATGTTTTAGTTGTGAGTGCCATGGTAACAAGATGTAAAGTGTTAGCAAACATTTCCAAAATAACTTTACATTTGCATCCCTTCCAACATAAATCGTGAATCGATTTTCTGGAAGGTGTGAAGGGATGCACAACTGCCCCGGCTGTGTCATCTACTCTCTTGAATCATCTGGGACCTAGAGTGGTCGTTTTGGAATGGATTAATGAAGAATGTTTAGGGAGCACTTTTGCCCAAGAAGATTCTTTACCAAGCGGAGTTTTATGTTTCACACTCTGGAGGGCTAGATGGACTCGACTCTCAGCTCAATCTCCTTGGAAAAAGAGCAATAATAGCCAAATTTGTGGGTCGTCGCTTTGGTTGAAGGGATCCGTTGTTGGTGCGATACCCAATGGGGGAGTGGCCTTCGCATCCGCTTCTTGGATAAAGGTTTTTCTTGGTGATCTTTCACTGTAGTGAAGCTCAACGGGATGACTCTCTAGCGAGGAAATATTTTTACTCTTTGACTTAGGATTCATATTCGTGGGTGGATCACTCACTTTGACCCGGACCAAGCTGAAATGGATGGCTTTCAAGTTTGGATCCAAATTTATTCTCTTCCTAGTGAGTTTTGGTCCCCTAATATCCTTAAGAAAATTTGCTCTAGCCTGGGACGAGTTATCCGTATTGATCCGGTGACCCTCGAAGGTTCTCTCTCTTCTTTCACCTAGGTTTGTGTCTCATGTTGATCCCTCCAAAAAACTACAAGACTTCATAGTGATCTCTTCCTCCAATGGTAAATGGGTTCGAAGGTCGACTATGAGGTGGTTTCTAACTATTGTTTTCATTGCAAAGCAAGCCTGAACATTTTCAAAATGCTTGTAAAAACCCTCCTTCCTCGAGATCGTTGTATGGAAAAAGAAGATCTCTTAGACACCGGTTCTTAAAGTCTTTGTTCCTTTTTCTCAGACAAGGCTTCTAGCCCTTCTTTGGACACTCCTGGAAAGGTTCTTGCCCAGGAGCCCCTGGCTCTTGACCCAAGCACCATATCTTTAGTCAAAGAGACTGCATCGGTGGTTCATGATTCCACTCATATCCTTTCTTTGTTTCAAGAGGGTATTGCTTTGGGGCTTGGTGCCGATGCAACCTCCTGGAAAAATGGGTTAGTGATAAAGAAGATCTAATTTTCTCTAAAGATGCGGGTTTGGGGGATGAGCATAATGAATCAGAGGCTGAATTCGAGCTTCGTTCCAAAGATACCGGTTTGCAGAGCTTTATCCTTCCGAATCCTGCAATTCTCAATATGGATCTGGGTCAAAAGCTCCACCCGGTCGCCCTTCCAAAGATAGTCTTTCCCTAAAGGAGGTAGCTCTTTGGTAAACAAATGCAACTCCGTTCTTTCTTCCCATCTTCAAGTAGGAGAGGTATGTCCTCTCTGAAGAAAAGATGAATCTTCTTTCCTAGAATGTTAGGGGCCTTAATGCCCCTAACAAAAACATCTGCTCAGATGCTATGTTGAGAGTTGGATGTTTCAATTTGTTTAATTCAAGAATGAAAATGTCTAGTGTGGATTGTCTTGTTGGATGGTTTCATAGTTGGAAAGGATGGGAGGGTATTTTTCGTCGACTCGGATGGAGCCTCAGGTGGGTTGGGCATTCTTTGGAAGACTTGTAGCTGTAGTATCGATCTAGCTTTTGGATAATCCTAATTATCAATGGTGCAAGGTTAGTTTGAAACATTTGGATGAGTTCTTATTTCTTTGTAAATGTTTATGGCCTGAATAATCCTATCAAGAAATGGGAAACTTGGTCCAAGGTCCAGGACGTCCTAGGCTCCATCATGGACTCCAAATCCATTATTCTTCGAGGATTTCAATGCTACCCTCTCGGATAAGGATAAGTGGGGTGGCATTTCCGTTGGAAACCACGTTCTCAAGCTGATTTTATTTCCTTTGTTGATACTTCCAATTTAATGGATGTTGAACCTCACTTGGCTGGTTCACTTGGAACAATCGATCATCCTAGGTTCGGTTATATGGTTGTCAGGCTTGACAGATTTCTGATCTCGGAAGATTGGCTTCATCAAAATTTCTTCTTAAATGCTTTATCAACCCCTGTCTAGTTCTGATCATTTCCCCGTCTCCCTCAACATCAATTTTGACTTCCTCCCGATGCTCCCCTTTTAAGTTTGAATCCATGTGGATGTAGGATCCCTCTTTTAGACCCAAGTCAAATCTTGGTGGACTTCCTTTGTAGTGACAAGTACTAGGATGTTCATCCTTTCCAAAAAAATTCTCTACTCAAAGATTAGTTGATTTCCTGGAATGCTTCCTCCTTCAAAAACATCTTCAGGAAAAGTTGAGAGTGGAGAAAGAGATTTTTCTCTCAATGATTTAGTTTTCAGAAATGGTATGCACCAGGAGGATCATCTCAAAGAAAAATCTCTTCTTAGTGAGCTTGGTGATCTTCTTTTGAAAGAAGAAACTTATTGGAGGCAAAAATTGAGGGAAGTCTGGTTGAACGATGGGGATAAAAACACAAAATTCTTTCATGCTTTTGTTAAAGCCAGAAGAAACATTAACTATATCTCCTCCTGAAGTTGGATGATGACACGTAGATTTCCACCCAACCCCTGATAAAAGTTGAGTCTGTGTCCTTTTTCAAAAGCTTCTGAATGATGAATCACACTCCTCCTTGGTTTCTAGCTTCCTCTCTTGGCGCACTCTCAAAATCTGATTAATGATGTTGATAATGTTGACTTATTTCCCCTTTTCCAAAGAGGAAGTTTGCAAGATTGTCTTTTCTATGGAAAGGGACAAAGCCCCCAGTTCGGATGGCTTTCCGGCCACTTTTTTCAAGACTTTTGGGATGTCATAGGGGATAATGTATGGCAAGCTGTGGAAGAATCTCAAAGTACTGGTAATATTTTAGGTGTTTTGAATCACACTTTTATTTGTATGTTCCCAAAAAAATCCCTGTACAGAAAAGCTTGATGACTTCACCCTATCTCTCTTTGTAATACTTCATATAAAATCATTTCCAAAGCCATCGCCTCAGAATCAGTCCCCTTCTTCATAAGCTTGTTGCACAAGAACAAAGCATTTTATTCTAGAAGATCCATCACTGATGGAATCATCATTTCTCATGAGTTAATCCATACCTGCACCTTTCCTCTCATCTTGGTATGATGATTAAACTAGATTTTAGCAAAGCCTATGATCGTATCAATTGGAGGTTCCTTCTCAAATCCCTTCAAGGCTTTGGGCTTGCAACCACTTTTGTGATTGGGTGTTTAACTACATTTCTTCCCCTTGCTTTTCCATCCTGGTTAATGGTTCAATGGAAGGTTTTTTTCTATAGTAGAAGGGGTCTTAGGCAAGGGGATCCCCTTTCTTCTTTTCTATTTATTCTCGTCGTGGAAGCTCTGAGCTAAAGTATCAAATCGGTGATTAGTATTGGTTCCCTTTCGGGCATCTCCCTCACTTTGTCGATCGCCTCCCCTTTCACATCAATAGTTCATAGATGACACTTTCCTCTTCGGCTCAACAACAATCCTGGAAGCTCGTGCCTTGTCTAATATTCTGAATTCCTATTCTATTGTTGTTGGTAGGTAATCAATTTTCATAAATCTATCATCTTCTTCTTTAACGTTTCTCCTCGTTTGCAGCGTAGAATCAAGGATGTTTTGGGCTTTATAGTGGGTTCCCTTCCTCATAAATATCTGGGAATACCTCTATTTTTTGGTAAAGGAAAAGTTAGTTTATGGGATGATCTTCTCCATTCTCTCTCATCGAGGTTGCAATCTTGGAAAGGGAAATGGCTATCTTTGGCTGGAAGAGCTCTTTTGATCAAATTGGTCCTCTATGTGCCCTTCCGATCTATATGCTTTCGGTTTTGGTGATCCCCAAAATGGTCTTGCTTAATTTTGAGAAGGTTGTTAGATCCTTTCTATGGTAGGGGAACAATGATGAAAGAAAATTTCATTTGGTTAAATGGGATGTTGTCAAACTTCCCAAATCTTTAGGTGGTCTAGGGATTGTGGATTTGGCTCTCAGAACATCACCCTTGGAGCGAAATTAGTCTGGAACTTTATCTCTGATGCTAAGAGGTTGGTCTTCCAGGTTCTTTCCCATAAATATTTGGAGGCCGACCATTGAGCTCATTCTTTCAAGCGAAGAACTTCCTAAAGGCTCTCATATTTGGAACTTCATCTGTAATTGTAGATTTCGATCAGCGGACTCAAGTTTTTTGGCATGTTAACAATGGTTGTTTGATTAATTTTTGGAGGATAGTTGGAATGGGACATTCACCTATCAATCTTGATCCCTCTCTCAATTGAGTAATGAACGTCACCAAGGTCATCTGGGGTGGTAATATTGCTAATTATGGTCACCGTCATCCTAACGGCTCACCCACTTGGTTGTGGAAGGATATCTCCTCCTCGGTGCTTCCTCCTCGGAAGTCTCCTCTTATAAGGAGGCTCTTTCATCCAGAAGTGCAACCTTTAAGGACTGTGATGATCAATTGATTTGGTTAGGCTCATCTTCGGGCATATACACTATCAAAGAAGGATATTCCAAGCTCATTTCAATGTCTGGTAAAGGGGTTCCCAGTAATTTTGGTTGTTGGAATTCTTCTATCCTCCCAAAGTGGTGTTGTTCGGTTGGTTGGCTCTTAACAAAAAAATTCTTACCCAATTGCGCAAAAGATCTTGGGGTTTTCATTGGGCCCTCTAAATGTGTCCTTTGTGGTGCTGTTGAAGAAGATATTGACCATCTTTTTCTTTTTTGTTCCTTTTCTACTAAGAGTTGGCATTGGCTCCTTGGTAAGCTCAATCTTGCCTAGGTGCCTTGTAATAATATCAAAGATACTCTTATTTCTTGGCCCAAAATGGATTCTAAAAGCTCCCTGAGCTCCATTTGGCCTGTGGCTCCTTTTTTTCTTATTTGGCATATTTGGTGGGAGTGCAACCTGTGACTCTTTAGAGAACAGTCTTATGACATGCCCACTTTTATGACCAAATTGGAAGTGGCCATATCTGAAAAGTTAGTAAAAATAGTTGTAATAACCCTATGTTCTCCTCACGTGATGTTATCATAAGAAAATCTTTGGCCACTCATTAAAATTCCAAACCCGGGTCCATTATAAGGTGAGGCTTATCCCAAGTGGAGAAAATTTTGAGAAGGAAGAAGGTTAGATGGAGGCCTCCCCTCAGGGCTCTGGAAATTGAACTTTGATGGAGCCTCAGAGGTAATCCTGGGAAATCAGGTGCCGGTTGTATTCTTAGAAATGCAAATGGTTTTTATCATCTAGTTCTTTCCCACTCTATGATTATTCATGCAATTTGGCCAAAGTCCAAGCCCTTTTGGAAGGAGTTAAACTAGTTGTCAGTATGGTTGTGATTCTCTATTCATAGAAGGGGACTCTCAAATTATCACACATGCTATTACTAAAGGGTCAGCCCTCTCTTGGAAACTCAATCCTTTCATTTCCAACATACTTTTTTTGGAAAACTAAAAAATGGAGCATCCGCCATAATTTTTGAGAAACCAACTCTATGTAGTGGATCTCCTTGCCAATTATGTGATTGATTTTCCTACCACCGTCAAAATTTCAAGTGATGCAAAGGTTTGGGATGGGCTCTCATCTATCATTTCAAATGAAAGGAAGGACATTTAATTGCAGTGCCATCATGCTTCCTCACATTGTTTCTTTTGTTTTAAGTCGCATGGTTCGGCCTCGGCTTGCTCTGTGGCTTTTTGGTTTCTCTTCCAATGGCCTTTATGGGTTTTTTCCTTCGTTTATCTTCACAATGAGCATCAGAATTGGCCACTATAGAGGAAATCAACCCGAAACCATTTATCCGAAATTTTTGGTATTCATCCCATAGTGAAGTTGTGGCCATTGAAACCATCCTTGGTGACTCCTTTTGGTTCCTTTTTATGCGCGCTGCCAAATCGACTCAAATATCAATGTGGCCTTTATATCCTTTTACCTCTGCTTCATCCAGATCCATCGGTCATGGAGTTTGTCGATGTTGATTAGATATATCATAGTTCACCATGTGGGATTGCATGAAGAACTGTTGGACTTCTCTCTTCCCGATCCATTGTTGTGGGTGGAAGAAGTTGATGAGCTAGCTTTGGGCTCGGGTCGGGGTATTCAATGGCTCTATGGTCAATATCGTGATTTGTTGCATTATGCCCAAAATGTGAATTCTTTGTTCGTTTATGGTCGGTTGGATCACAAACTCCTTCCCCAGTAGACATTGGCGCTGCTCTCTTTCCGGTTCATTCAACTATAGACAACCTGAATGAACTTAGAGACCACGTTGGTGAGGCTTTGGGCTTCTTCTCAGGGAAGCCAATACCCGTGTGGGTACTCAGTTTGTGATCTCTTCATTTGTGTTGACGGTTTGGGTGCTCTTGTGTGTTCATTGCCCCCCATCTCTCTTCTTATATATGGGCCTTCTAGTATTTGTCCTATTCTTCTCCTTCTCCCTCTTTTCTTCTTTTGGGTGGTCCTTTTCCCCTTCTTCCATTTCTTCTTTCTTCCAATGCTCTTTCTCCTTTGTTGGGTTGGGGCCCTCTACCCCGGTTCATAGCTAGACAAAGACATTTTAAAATATTCTTTGGATAATAAATATGTAAATTAAAACTTTTAAACATTAAAAATTTACCACACAAAAATAATATTATCTACTAATTAATTAGGTAGTTATACAAAACTGAAACCTATGGTTCACATTTAGAGAAGGCAAATCTATTAAGACGATAAAATGGGGGAATAGATTTACCCTCTGTAAGTACATGATAACAAGCAAAAAGGAAGTGTCCCAACAAATTGATATTTTATCCATTAATTTTAAATAAAAATAAATTTACACTAAAATAGAAAAAATAATTTTATCTATTTTTAATTGAAATTTAGTAGGCCCCATAAATATATAGTAAAAAATTAATACGTCAACATCAACCCCATTAAAGAAAAAGGAAAAATCAATAGCCATGACTTTTAGCTGGACATTTCCTGGGCATAGCGGTAGCGTCATAAATCAACGACTTGTGCTACCCTTCCTCCATTTGCCCCACTTTTTTATCCAAAAATGAGGGAACAATACGCACATTTCTCCCATCGCCCGCGCTCTGTAATCTGGGTCATGCTTCCTGAATTTAGCTTAAGCTAATCCACATCATGGGGGACTGTTCATCGGAAATAGCGGATCAGGGTGCATGCAGAGATAGTCACGCCGCCTTTTATCTCAAGCTTTTAGCTTTCATGGTGATTTTGGTTACAGGTGCGGCGGGAGTAAGCGTCCCTGTTTTATTTACCAGATATTCCAAAACTCTCAAATTTAAAGGAAACTTGTTGTCGCTGGTGAAATGCTTCGCCGCGGGAGTCATTCTCTCCACCGGATTCGTGCATGTTTTACCAGAGGCATTCGCGGCTCTGTCAAGCGATTGCCTGCCGCCCCACCCTGGAAAGATTTCACCTTTGCAGGAGTTGTGGCCATGGCGGGCGCTCTGGTTACTCTCATGGTCGATATTCTTGCCGCTAAACATGGCCAGGTAGAGTCTTATATACGGCTCAAATCAGACGAATCATCCGCTGCTAATTCCAAAGGCAGAGATGTGGAGATGGGAAAGCTACGGTTTTTTCTGCGAGTGGCTGTCACGCGGGAGGAGATCAGGGGAGTTCATTAATGGCGGAGATTTGTCCGCAGGGGAAGATAAGCAAAAATTGTGGTGCCATCTTTAGAGGAATCAGGGGAGGATCTGTTTGTGCAGCAGAGGCAGAAATTGGTTTCCAAGGTTTTGGAGATTGGGATCATATTTCATTCGGTTATAATTGGGATCACTCTGGGAATGTCTCAGAACAAGTGCACAATCGGCCCTCTTGTTGGGGCTCTGGCTTTTCACCAGTTTTTTGAAGGAATGGGACTCGGCGGCTGTGTGGCTCTGGTGAGTTCCTAAATTTTCTAATTTTTTTTTCTTTATTATTCATATCAAGATCCATTTCTGTCACTGTTCAGTAAAATATCTCTATCAGGACCATTCCTGTGACTGTTCAGTAATAAAGACTGCCAACCAACCCCACCTTTACTGTTTTTAGATCACCATTAAAAGATAAACGTGTTTTGGCCAGGATTGGAATGATGCTCTATTTCAGATTTATTTTATATTCTTATCTGATAAGAAAAGAATATCGTTTTCATTTTTGTCGTGGGTTCAGATTTAATAATATAGAATTTCCATATTTTTTCAAAGCAATCTAAATCCTGGATTCTGGCTTTCATGGCAGTATAAAGATAACGTGGAGTTAATAATTAGTGTCGTTTCCCAGGCGTGGACTGCATAGAGTCAAATAATATAAATTACTTTCACTGTTAAATCTCCGTATTGTCTGGATTTGGCCCTAAATAATTGAGCATGTGTCAGAACAGTATGAAATCCTGCTAAAATAACTGATTTGCTGTGGGGCATGTTTTGATACAATATAAAATATAAACCCATATTTATTTGTGGATCAAGCCTAGATGAAGATCTGGACATTATGTTTTTAAAATTGGCTAAAAATTCGAACAACAATAAAAAAATCCAGACAAATACATAATATGTAGTCAAAACTTAGGATTTTTTTAAGGATGCATATTAATAATAATCAAATATATATCCAAACAAAAGTACACAGATTACGAGTTTTTAAATTAAATTCAATGCCTATGAGAGAATCCGCCATCAACTTGATAGAGAGACATTATTTTCTTTGACAGGTGATTGAATGGCGGATTTTCGAGAATAAAGCTTAGCCGTGCATTTTTCAGAAAGAAATGGGAGTGGGACACTCGAGTAAATACTAAACAATTAAATAAAAAAACCGAACCAGTTGGTTTTGACCAAACTTTTAATTTGACTTGTACTTTTTATAGAATTATAAAATATAGCTTTGAATTGTGTCAAAGAAAACTTTCGGCCACACATTCGAGCGGGATCAATCCTAATACCTATTATGAAGATTTTTTTCTTGTACGGCCAATTTTAATGGTGGTTGTGATTCATTTAAATAAGACTTTATTATTGTTGGGCCACCGCCTCTACTTAAGGGTTAAATTTGACGATTATGTAGATATTTTCTGTGATTTTAAACGTAAATTATTTGTTAATTGTCGATATAATTATTATATGTGATTTTGTATATTTAAAATAGATTGTCAATTTTTATATAGAATTATATTAATATATATTAAATAAATATAGAATAGTCTTTTTTATATATTTTATTAGTAAGGTATAAATACCGTTGTTTAGTGTTTTGAATGACAGTATTAAAAATTACTATTACTCAAAAAAAAAAAAAAAATATTAGAGAGATGTCAAATTTAACCCCTAGACCCACCAATGTATTATATTCATATATAGTTGTCCCTTAATTTACAATAATCTCCCAAATTTTGAAAATGCAAAAGTTTAGGTGAGGTTAACTAATTTCTTTCAGTTCTAGAGGAAAATAGGACTTCTTAATAGTAATATAGCATTATGGATAGAGGTTTTAACAGTTATTTTATATGGTAGAAAAAAGTCAGAAATTTTTAAGTGGGTCTCACATTATTTATGTAGTGGTTTAGTTGCGTGGGTAAATCACAATTTTTGTGTGTATTACACTTATATTTTAGGAGGATTTTTGTAGGAAAGTGGTCTAATGATTTGTAAAGTTTAGGATAGCTTCTAAATTTTAGGGATTGAAATAAATGTGATGTTAATTTTTTTAAAAATACAATTAAAACTAATGTGTAACTAATCAACATTTGATAAAAAAGAAACTATATTATCTCTCTGGAGTTGTTA